>VZRN01002466.1:1391520-1483219 GCA_013397935.1 Dasyornis broadbenti | reverse complement strand
ATATATAACAAAGTGGGACAAATTCAGGTGTCCTTTTCACTTTCTTTTGCTGTTTGGAAGATTAGCTGGCTAAGCAAAACACTTCTGTATCTCTGGGTAACACAGCAGGATTTGGCTTTTCTTCAGGGTTGTGGGTGTTCACTGTGGATTTTACTGACACATTCTTGTGCGCTTTGGGGGAAATTGTCTTAGTGTGGGATGGGCTGAAAGGGTTAAGAAGCCACTGCTTTTGTGTGCGATAATAATTTTTTCTCTATTTCATTTTCCCTGTACAGCAAAATAGTTGTTCTGCTTTAGCTTGTTAATGAACTGAGCACTGCCATCTTGTGGGGATTTTTAGCAAGTGAAATTATTCTTGAAAATCTGCAAAGGGCAGGAATAAAAGTTAACCATGAAGATCTTGCCAGCGGATTACTTTCCACCTCCATTACAACTCCTTTGCTTACATCTGTGGACTTTGGTTGTGTAAACCTAAAAATGCAATGAATAAATCTGTATTTAAAGTGTAATATATTTTTTAAAGCATATATCTATCTCTCCTATTTTTTTATTTTTTTTTCAATGGAGATTTACCAGTGTCACGCGAACTTTGCAATCAGGGGCCTCAGTATTTCTCTGCACATTCCTGAGACCACTTTCACAGACCATGAGCTCAAAATCCAGTAGTTTATTGACTCATGGACTCATAGTGGAGGGGTGATTCTGTGACGATATCCTGGATCCAAATTTATCGGCCCTTATCTGACAATTTCTGATAAATTGAAGAGCCATTCTTTGAATTCTCTTTTAGGCAACAGCTGTGAGACAGCATCATTTGAAACACTCTAAGATGAAACTAGGAGCCTGAGATATTTCAGTCTCAAGACTGCTTAGCATGGTTCTCCAGCAGAGAACGATGCTAATACAGCCTCCCTTCATGAAAATTGTTGAGTAAAGCATAAATTTAAAGAGAGAATTTCTCCTGTTGTCTAATGAATCACTTTTTACATAGGCAGATACTGATGGGGCAAGGAACAACCACTTTAAAAGAAGACAGAAGAGATTTGGATTAGCTATTAGGAAAAAAGGTTTTACCCAGAGGCTGATGAGGCACTGTCACAGGTTATGCAGGGAAGCTATGGATGCCCAGTCACTGGAAGTGTTCCAAGCCAGGTTGGATGGGACCCTGAGCAACTTGGTCTAGTGGAAGGTGTCCCTGCTTGTGGCAGGGAGGTTGGAACTGGGTGATCTTTAAGGTCCCCTCCAACCCAAACCATTCTGTGATTCTATGAGTTTAGAGAAACATTTCAAGGAGAATTGTCAGTGCAAGAAGATCAAGGCATACCTACGCAGTGCTGCTAGAGAAGTCAAAATGCATTACAGAGTGTCAAGAAAATGAACCATACATACTCTTTAGAGTTTCTTTTCTCCAAGAGGCATTGACAATGTAAGTATGTCTCCAGCAATGTAGGTGAAAGTATGGCAAGAATGGATATTGGTGAGAACTGACTTCTGCATAACATAATTAAAAAAAAAAAAAAAAAAAGGGTAATTCAGTAACATAGCACAGAGATTGCTGAGAGCAATTCAAAATGGGGAGGCAAAACCATCTCTGACTGGTGCTTCAGGTGATGTCTAGACCACAACAAGGCACCAAAGCCATTGGGTCAAAAACCTGGTCATTGTCAACAACCTGGAATAACAATGATGTTGTCCAAGACAACAACATTTCTTGCCTCCTGCCAGGAATAAAGTGTGTGTCACTTGATGGTGAGGGACTTTTCCTCTGACTCAATGCCTGAGGTAAAATCTTCAGTGACCAAAGTCCCTCGCTTACAATCCCTCAGTCCAAGAACAGTGCCCTCACACCTGTCTTCTGCCATTTTTGGGGCAGTGCTTAGGCTTGTGGTGAATGCCACAGATCCCAAGCCAGCTCTATGGGCCATCTCCAAAGAGAAGACCCTCAGACTACAGCCAAAAGATAGAAAATTGGAGGGAGCTTCCCATGCGCACCAAGCAATCCTACTCCCAAAGCCTTCAGGGAAAGAGAAGATAGATGTGGCTGCATGGTTGAGGTATATGCAGATATTGTTTTTTTAAGTATATGCATGTGTATGTGTGCATATATATGTATATATGTATGTATATTTTGCAAGCAAATCAGCCCTGAAGAAATTGGTGCAGGGCTTTGCCAGTACCAGAGGTCCTACAGCACAGATACACAATGCTCGTGGGCTTTCACTGCAATGAGAATGTGTGCGACAGCCCACCATGTGGACATGCACGGGACTCTCTACTTTGGGATGTGCTCACTGAACAAGTTCTTGGAAGTAGCCTAAAGAAACCACAGTGACATGACCACAGGAGGGCTTCTTCTCCTCCATTGGCACTCCAGTTCTGCCCCAGAAATCCCCCACGACTGGTGAAAACAATTTGACCATGCACATGCTGGCATATATATGTCATTGGCTGTATATCCATCAATCAGTCCTGGTTCTTTATGAAGCCTTATTTCTTCATCTGTAAAACAGGCTTAATAATAACATGGTTTGGGTTTTGTTTGTTTTTTTTTTTTTTCAAAGAACATGGAAAGCCACCACTCAGAAGTCCTTCATGCAACAGATAAAAGCTATTAATGGTGTCTTCATGGCTCTGGTCAATAAAGCAGAAATAAATTGCTTAGCTAGAAAGGATTATGAATTTATTAATGTTTGCAAAGTACTTTGAGGCTCCAACATGGACAGTGGAAACAAATATTGTATAAACATGCTGTTATTAAATGACCGCTCATCTCTGGGAAATGGCATGGGAGCGGTTTTTCCATATTTGGTGTGACTCAGTAATTCCAGGTAAAACACACGCGTTTCACAAGTTAAAAAAAGAGAGAACTCTTAACTGTCAGCTCTGTCAACACATCTGAGGAGTCAAAAGCCAAGCCATGTTTTTCCTGGCTTGCTGATTAATGCCAGTAGCGGTGATGTTACATGGCAAATGCTCCTTGCTGTTGCGTTCCATCCTATTCCACAGGATTTCACCTGAGGATGTGAGTTTTCTGCCTGTAGATGAAGGGCTGAGACACTGTCAGTCATTGCTTATTTAACAGTGCTACTGACAGACAATGAATCCAAAAGCCTTCAGCTCTCGCTCCCCATTCAGTTCTGGCTCAGCAGAGTTTCCACATGCAGAATGTGAAACATTTCTTTAGATTAATAGAGGCAGCAATGACTAAATTCACACTGAGGATAAGTACATTGGGTAAAAAACACCGTTTTCACGCAGTCACTCTGAAGAATGCAATTTGAGGTACTGAATTACACCATTATTTTTTGTCAAAATGCTGAAAATTATTCATCTCCTTGCCCTAACAACCCATCAAAATGTCACTTCTTTTCCAGTGCAGCTTCTAACCAGTGATATTTAACACGGGTAATTATGCCTCTTCAAATGCAAAGTAGTCAAGTTTTGTAAAGCATGATGCATGAAGCAGTTTTACCAGCTGTTTTCCCAAGTCTGAACTTCTGAGCTAGACTGATACATTGTGATCCTGGTGCAGGACTTCTGGTGGTTTCATGAAAAGCATCGGGAGGCAAAAACATTCTTGTATTGTATTTCTACTGTGTTTGGATCCTGGCCCATGTGGGCTCCAACACCCCCAGAAGCAAGCTGAAGCTGGCCTTGTGGCCATCGACACTGCTCTGAATATGGCTTATGGAAAAGTTCCATTTAGTTTTACACTTGCAATAACATTGTGCCTTGTATGTTATTTTTTTTTGTTAGCTGAAAAGCATATGTTTTGACTTTTCCCATCAACGTAGGAGCAATGGCTTGTATTTTAAGTCATGGGACAGAAAAGAAATAACAAAGTCAAGGCTTTCTTTCCAAGCTGCTGCACCTACGCAACATTTTTACAAGCTTTTGTGCTAATTTGCATAATTGCTTTTTGATATTTTTTGTTCACTTCTGCTAATTATCATCACTCAATTTTTGCACAGAATTAACAACTTATGAGGACATTTTCATAGCACAGAAGCAAATTTTCTCCATGACGGTATTTAATTATTCAATTTTAGCCAAAAAGTGCTGACATACATAAAATGCATCAAAGATATTACCCTCTTCACTGGTCCATAGAAAATCTAATAAAATCAAGAGGCACAGAAAACTTTTTTCAAGGTGTTCTGACACTAGAAGTCTGGATTTCATGGTTTATATGGATTTATTAAAGCTAGTTGATTACCTATTAATTGATTACAACTAACTCATGTCTGATTTTACATTAGTGGCCAACAGCCATCACTCTTCAGACCTTGCCAGCTGATGCACAACAAGGAGAAATTTGCTCTGATGAGATCAGCTGTGAAGCAAAAACCTAATTAAACTAGTAAAGGTATAAAGACCTGGCACTGGGTATAAATGCCTCCCTGTTACATGCTGGACTTCAGATACTGTGCATCCAATAAGTATTAAAAATATAAAACATGTACACTTTTTTCTAATACCACCATCACAGTTTTTGAAAAATAATCACTCTAAAATTGAATAGCTGTAGATTTTACTAGCAGGCCCATCAGCTACTCATCTCCCTAATTACACCGATTTCTACAATTATTGTAAAAGCAAGCTCCTCCAGGATGCTGAAACCATAAATAAATCTGTTTCATAAGAAAAACCCACAAGATGTCTATTAGATCTAATTCTATAAGATTGTTATTAAAATTCTAACAAAAATTATATACAAATTATAACAAAAACCAGAAGATATCTAACAGATCTAATTCTGGAAGTATACTTATTTGACAGTCAAGTAAACTGTTGATGTGAAGGGAAGGACTTTTAAGCATGAACTAACTAGCATGATTCCATTTTATTTAGTTAATGAGAATCACAGTTTTAAAAAATTTCCCTAAACCAGTGCTGGTGAACTGATACATGCTACAACCCAGCCTTCCTTTTTGAAACGACTTTGGGGAACAGCTCAATCTTCTGAATGTCTCCAGAGGCACTTTCTTCTTCTTGGTGATTGTAGAAAGAATTTTAAAACCCTGTTAGGAAAGTATGTTTCATCAAGCAAGTCAAATTTAGGTCCCCTGCTAAGCTGGGCAGAATAGATCCCATGAAAATATACAAACTGAACATTAAAAAAAAGATATTCACTCATGTAAATTTAGCCTGGGTGCTGTGCTGAGTGAACATGCCCACCTGAAAGCTGGCTCTGGTGACTCTTGTAGCTTTTGTGATCCTTGGTATTTCTTAGAGATTGAAGCCCCTGCCACATGACACCCTGAACTGGGGGACTGTCCCCATCTCAAAGCTGACAGTTGCATAACATCCGTTTTCATAGTGTGGATTTACATCTGAGGAGAAGATGGTTATATGGCAGAACGAGAACACTGAGTTGGTGAACTCTGCCTTTTATTTTGTAGGATGGGAGATTCACCCATGCCGGTTATTGCAGGCAGGGCAGCAATTAAATGAGCCCTGGGGACAGTCCAGCTCACAGCAGGCACCATGGCTGTATGTGGCTGCCTCTGAGAGTACATGAGCATGGACATGTCCCTGGACTGAGCTGGCACAGCTCAGCCTCACAACGGGACTTGGTGCTTGATGTGCAGGCAAATCAGTTCAGGAATCATTAACTGGCCTTCTTCTAAACTAACACTGTAGAGATTGAAGGTGTTGAAGGTGCCATCACATTCAACAGAGCAGACACTGAAACAGTGATACTGGAAAAGATAGAGTGCTACTTCTTCCTAGCAGCAAGGAACTTTTATTTGAGAAACCATCCATTTGCAGAAAAATGTGCACTTAAAGTTCTATCTCCAGTGAGTATTTTTGATTTTTGTTCAGAGGCTGCGTGTAGATAATACCTCTCTCTTAGTGACACACCATACTACACGCAGAGGAGTCAGACACAGCGGTGATTATCTTGTGGACAATCCCTTGTTTCTCTTGGAAACGTTTCAGGGATGAAGTAATAGTAACCACACTGAAAAAAAGTCAAACAAACAGTACAGTATTATGGCAACTGATTACATCTTGTTCAAAAAAACTTCAAGGGTCCTGCTCTACCTTCGGGGTTTTTTCGGGTTTTTTTTAACTTGCACATATGTTTTTCCCAATCCCTTTCCTTCCTCCAGCAGCACCTCTCCAAAATCTACTTACTGGGATTCATATACAAAGCAAAATAGCTACATTTACTGTTCAGTACTGTTCCCAGAGGAGATCCAAACTGTAGGATACACACTGGTTTCAAGGCTGCTAGTCAAGTCGTGCATTTAACTGTGAAATTAAAGATGGCCCTGGGGATTCCTTTTGTGGTCACACAGATGAGTAGGGTAAATTTCAGTATACAATACATAACATTCAGAGAAGGATGATCACAAAATTGGTAGTTAAGGCAAATTAATGGTCAGCCAAGTAAAAAAAAGATTGTCATGATCATGCAATGATCACTTATCACTCCTGTAACTTCACAGATTGTTCTCATTCCTAAACAAAGCATTTTAGGGTATCCCAAAAATTAAAGTGCACCAAGAATGGAATCATTCTTGGAAATAACCACACAAATATTAAGTTCAATGGTAGCTACCATGTTACACCACAAATTGTCTGGCCTCAAGTACCCATTTGCTTCTAAACTCCTGGAACTTATACACAAATGTATAAATAAGCATTTACCCTAAAACTATTTGGTCTGGTAAAGGAAAAGTTCTAATTTAGAATACAATATGAAGGATGCACTTCTGGAAGCTACATTTCTTTAACGTCAGGAGAGTCCTGGTTAAATTCTTCCTCCGATTGCAAGGCAATATGGCATGAAGCAAGACTCTGTTTTTTAACAGAGCAAATCAAACCAGAATGCAAATAGAGTTAACTATGCTGGAAACCATAAGCTCTGGGATGACTGACTGTGAAACACCAATGTCACAAGCTGGCACTAAGGTACAGTTTTATGGCGGGAGTACTGCCTAAACTCCAGCTGGTGTGTACACAGCTCTTGGTATCTGAGTCAAGACTCAGATGCAGACACAGCCTTCTACCCAGGCTGGCTGAAAAAAGTTATTCATTTGAGTCACTGTCACAGGGATGAACAGCCACCACCCAAATCTCCTCATCTGGTAGTGCTTGGGCATCACCAGATCAAGCCAGAGCTTGTGTCCTCCTACCATGAAGCATAATGAAAAGGAAGGGGAAAGGGAAAGGGAAAAGGAAAGGGAAAGGAAAGGGAAAGGGAAAGGGAAAGGGAAAGGGAAAGGGAAAGGGAAAGGGCAAGGGAAAGGGGAGAAAGAAGAGGCAAGATAGAACAAGAAACAAAAGATAAAAATTAAAAATAGCTATACTTCTAGTTCAACACTTTTGAATGTCACCAACATTTAAAAGAAAATAATAAATTATTTGAATACTTTCTGTCATGTATGTTTAAATCAAATTTCACTTAGAGCAGCAGATTTCTGTATTACTAATATTTTGCTACAGGGCTACCCACTAAATCAAGGGCTGCTTTCCAAAAGACCCCTCACTCTGCCACAAATTGCACAACACAAGCAAACATAAATAATGCATCTGGAAATACATGACATATTTAAAACCTGCAATCAAAGAGAGACCAACGGGGAGAAAAGAACACTGGTACAGGCTCTATGGCACTTACATAGCATGGACCCTTTGCCCCCGAATACAAACTGCCTGATACATGCTGGAAAACCTCACCAGGCCAGCCCTTCATTCCTGATTGTCCTCGGCATGGGTCCAGGTTTAACCATGCTGGCTTCAGCCAGATAGATTACTGAGGGAATGAGGGAAGATGGATAAATTCACCCACAGGTCTGAAGGCCAAAAACATCTGCTGGAGTCATGGAGTTGTTGGCTGGCTGAGTTCACATAAAGGAAGCCCCGCTGGGAGTTGGTACCCAGCTCTTTTGAGTTTTGAGGGCTGTCCTCGGCGACCGCAGCGTTTTGCTACCTAGGGGCAGCAGAATGTCAAACCAACCAAGAAATCTTGCAGCCTATTAGAACAGCATGACACAGCCAAAATGCTCTTTGTGAGTATCAAATAGATATTAAAATCAGGAGGGTTTTTTTAAAAGAAATCCTTGAGGCTGCACACAGCCCAAAGGCAGAGCTCACTCCGCTAAATTAAAGGTTTCAGATGTGCAAGGATTTGTAGTGCATCCATCTGGGGAGATGTGAATGTGGCACCAAAGTGATGGGCAGCTGCGCAACTGCTGAAGGCAGTTAAAATGTAGCAGCTTTTCTTTTTGAGTAATAGGACCCAAACAGAATTAATATAAAGATTAAATAGGAGGATCGTTTCTCTGTTAGGAAATTTTCAGAAGAAGTTTCTTATCCCTGATGCTTGGTAAGTATTTCATGTGGTGGTGTTTGGTAACAGTGTTATGTCAGATACATTTGTGGGATTCACCAGCTTTTGGAATCAATGAGTGTTACTGAAATAACTTGCAAGTCCACAACATTCTGGATTAAATTAATCTTAGAAACACCTTAATCTTCAACTCCTAAATAAGATTAATCTTAAAGATCCATATGTTATGTATGTAAATTAATAATCCAAAAGCTGCATACTGTGACCCCATACCAGACTTTAACTCTGAATTTTGCCACTCTCTGATGACTAAGGAGTTGCAATAAGTGTTGTCCTTGTGGTATAAATACAATTTCCTAGCAGTCTGCTGTGTCTGAGTCATCCCAAGCACTAGGAAACAGAGGAATAAAAAAGTCTCTCCCTTCATTTTTTTTGTTTGTCATATCTGAGCAGGGGGCACGGAACATTTTAGAGATCATTCCCTAGTTCAAAGCCTGTTGAAATCAGTGGGAGTCTTTCTGCTGAATTAGTTAGTTTTGGATCAGAGCCACCACTCTTTAATACATTAAAGCGTAAAGTTTAAAAGTTGCCTCCTTCCATTACTAATCTCAATGTATAGCGGAGTTTTATAACAGTTATCTTTATAATTGGAGGCTGCAAATCCCATTAACCTGGTCACAAAGGGAAATACATATATAGATATGAGGTAAGAGCCTGATCCTCTACGAATATTAACACATTTTCAACTGAAAGTTATGTCTTTGGCACTCATGCAGATGTTGCAGGTGGGAGTTAAGGCAGGAGTTAATGTGCATTTTAAGTTTGCATTCTAGAATCTTTTGAAGAGTAACACCACTCCATAGCACGACAAATTTGCTGCTATGCATTCCTATAAACTGTACAGATGTAGAAATGGGACTGCTTCTGAGTATGACAAAAATAAAAGTTGTGTTAAATGTTCTGTGAGGCCTTTCAAATTTTTTTTTTTACAGAAAATCGTTTCTGAATAAAAGATAGAACTTTATTTCATGTCTTAGATTGAAGGTCAGACTGGATTAGAAGGGACCTTTTGCTCACAGACATGTTTTCATCAAAATTTCACTCTCGTGCTATGACATAGGCAGAAACTGTGATTTGGCCAGAGTTTTAGAAGAATGGGAATGAATCCTTATTACACATTTATTTAATTGGGGGGGAGAAGATAGGAGATTTGATCTGTCCTTTGTAAACTTACTATGTGGTTAACAGATAAATGGAGAAACTATCCTATTTTAGTGAAGTGCTGGTTAAATATTTAAACACTGAAATACTAATTCCACAGCAATTTTTAAGTTACTATCCATCCTATTTCTGTAAAATGTCTCCTAAGAATTATAGCGTCGAATCCTGAAATATTTATTGAAGCAACACTATGTTTTCCCTGGGTAACAACTCAGTAATGACTTCAGCATATAATTCGTATTATTTAAGTCATATGCACCATCCGTATTTTAAGCAGTATGTCAGCTCCTTTAAATTGTATCAACACTGTGTTGTATAAGCTTGTGGAAGGAACAGAAGCAGCTTTTGTTTGAAGCTACTATTTAAATTTTCACCAGAGAAAGAGAAGGTAGTAATTTATCCATGGAAATAAGATGTTTCTGAATATTACAAAATAACCATTATTTATGGTTAACTGCATCCAGAACCTTTTCTAAACTTGATGTGAACTTCTATACTCCTTCCAAAGAATGTTTTTAGTCAATCCTGTATGACATCTATAGCCATAATCTGGGGAAAGTAGAGTAACTGGATACCAGTATTTAGTACCAGTAGGATCTACTCTGTCTCTTACTATTTATCAATTATGTTTATAATGCCCAAGTAGCCAATGAGTACAACAAAGACACTGATTGCATTCTTGAGAAATGAGCCTTTTAAATTGTAATGCTGAACTGCTGAGCTGACAGGCAGCCTGATAAAGAATCAAATGAATATTAAAGAAGACCTTTATTATACTGTGATTACAATGTGATGTAAGAAACTCTGTGCAAGTCAAAAACATGAAAAAGTTACTATCAACACTGGTTTTACATTTGTTGAAAGAAAATAGATTGGAGTTTTTTCTATCAAAATGAAGTAAAAATCTTATTTAGTTCAGGATGAGAATCTGAACACAAATTCACTGAGTTTTAGGTCTATGAAGATTTGTGGAGGCATTACTCATGACATTCCTATCTGTCAATAGGAGTAGACATTATTTTTACTATATGCATGTGTGTCATTTTCCTGGGCATAGTTTAAAAAAAAAATAATAATCCAGATGCTTTTGAGAGTTAAAAGTCAAAGATATGAAGAAAGATAATGTTGTGGGGGGAAAAAAAAACACCAACAAAACAGCCCAGGGGGGTTACATCAGGCTTTCATTTTTAACATGGCCATGATTTCATCACTGTGTGGTTGGCTAGACAGATCACTAACATTTTTGGTAATTAACACTGTTTTTGTCACTTTGTGGAATTGTTTGCAAATCTATATTTACATAATTGCTTCTCCAAACTGCAACAGAATCTGGCACAGGCATGCATCACGGAACGAGCTGGTTTTAGACCCACGTATTGTCTGACCTCTCTGATTGTAACACATACAAGCTTTTACCTTCATCATCCTGATTATCTGGCCCCTGTTGTGTTGAGGTCTTTTACAAGCTTGAAAACAAGTAGCCTCTGTTTCCTGGTAACCAGTCTTTAACTTTAGAACTGGCACAGACATTGCATAAGAGATTTCATTTTGAGCTGCAAAATAACACTCACATGGATATTATCTCATTTATTTGTTTTCTATACTCCTTCATAACAGTAAGCCTGTATGTAAACTAGGTAATGTCAACGGACCAAGCCAACACCTCCAGCCCTGGTCCTGCTGCAATCTGCCTGTGTGGCATTCAATCAAGGACCAAGGCATTGCTGGGGTGCTCAGTTTCACTCTTACTCGAACAATGACTGCATTCTTATTCAGAGATACACTCCGCAGTGAGGCACCACATATTTCTGGCATTGAGCTTCAGCCCTCTCATGGCCTGGAGACAAGTGCTCTGAAGCTCTGGACCCCATGGTGAGAGCGCCAACAGAAAATACAGCCTTTGGAAAATCAGAGTTATCTTGTCTTCAAAATTGCCTGTAGAGTCTCCTATTATGGATGTGAGCTTTTCATGTTTCCATTCTAAAGTCTATTGTGAATGTTGAAATCCTGTCCTTCTTTCAGCCCTAATGTTTTCTGTAAAGGAGCTATAGAAAAGAAATTTCAGGCTGTGCCTACTCTTTTCTATGTGAACAGAATATTAAACTGTGAGAGAACAAGAACACCAGGGAATAAAAAACAGCATTGCAAGATGGAAGAAAATAAACATGCTTTTAGTCTTTCTGTTGATAACAGTCATACAGCAGCAAACCTAACCCAGCTTTTTGAGATGTCATTGATGGGTCTGTCATGTTTCTAATCATGTCTCAGTCTTTCACAAAGTCTGATGCTCTGTCCACCACACAAACAGAAGATGCATTAATCCCAATAGCAAACTGTTAAATTTTGTGTTCTGCTTCTTTTTACCTGGGAGGTACCTTTACTTAAGGCATTACTTAAGCATGGAAAGAAAAACTCCAACTTCTCAGAGAAAAGCAAGATGTTTAGCGGTGTTCCTGTGCCTTAACACCTCATCACCCCTTCCACACTGCTCTTACACTTTTTTATGGCACTTCTGGCATGTCTGAAATGACCATAAATTATCAGACTGTTTGCTCTGCTCCTCCCACTCTGTGGAATATCATATAGGATGCAAGTGGGCCGTATGGCAGAGCAGGAAGCCTATGAGTAGTTGCCCATTATCATTCAACATTTCCTCTATCCCCAGCTGCAGGGTCCCAGATGAAAGATTCTTGAGGGGAGAAAATCCACATCTGTTTATTTGTTCAATGTGTTCACTAATGTCAGATGTTCTGAGAGATTTCTTAAACCACTTAAGCAGGGGTTAGCCTGTTTCTCAATATCTGACTGGTATTGATGAAGATGCATCAGAAAAGTATTTTAAAATAACAAACTTAGTAAATAGTTATGGTTCAGGATAAATTACAGAGCAACCTCATTTTGGAGCCTTATCATTCCCTCTGCTGTCTTTTTCTCTCAGGATTTATCTGGGAGGGAAAGACATCGGGAGAGAGTAAAGGTCAAGGAAAGAGACTTCTATTTTGAGGGGCATGAATCAGCCATTCATGGAGCCTGTAATAAATGTGCATCAGGCAAAATAAAGTTCAAGCTTCCTCTTTGTAGCTGGTCATACTAAAATCCTGGATTACTGATGACTACACAGCCCCTTCACACAGAAAATTGGGAATTTAAAAAAAAATTAAAAAAAAATAGAAGCCTACAGAAGACTAAACAAAAGAAATAGGATTAGAAGGTGTCTGTAAACGTGAATTATCATTAAAGGCTCAGATCTGTTGCCCACGCACAGATATTTAGAGGCACCTGATGTTCCCTGTGGAATCCTGCCTGGACTCCATCTCCTGGCCCACAGCTCCCACGTAGGCTTTGTGTCCTACCCCTCAGTCCACCTTGGAAGTCTCAGACACCACAGGGCATCTATGTTTAGGCAGCCTAATCCCTAAGCCACAAGTGTTTGATATTCAGGTCCAGACTGTAGACACATAAATATACTTTCTAAATGTGAGTGTCTTCATGTGATCCAGCTCCCATTATAGCAGGTGGAGACCAGTTCATAGAGGCAGAGGAGTCTGGAGAGCTGTTCTGCTCTCCCTAAAGCCAGACCTGTGTCTGGCTAGTTGAGCAGCCCCCCTGACTGTGAGGCTGGGGCTGACTAGCTCACTTTACCTGACCAGCAGCTTGCTCACGGCTGGGAGATCAGTGCTTAGTCCTAGGAAGTGTTCACAGCCAAGAACTAAATCCTGCCCTGAAAACCCAATCATTTGTTGTAAGAAGCTGTTGGTGAGAAGGAAGGGTCCAGGCTGAAACCTTTATTCCACACAGTCTCAGACTTTTCTGAATTTCAGTGACATCAGTTGTGATGAGTTGAGCCACTGGAGAGGCCTCTGCAAGTATTGCCTGACATTATACCGGGTGGGCTTTGCAATATGCCATAGAAATAGAGGTAGAGGAACTGTGAAAATATGAGATGCCCTTAATACATCCTCCAGTGAAAGACCCTCAAGTCAAACATGGCAAGGCTAGCAGAGAGGAAGGACCCAGCACAACACAGTGCTGCAACAGCTCCAGGGGCCTTGGCTTCAGCTGCCATTAACAGAGGATTGCAGACCTGGCAGGGGCTATTAAAAGTATTCTTTGAATCCACACAGAGAGAAAAGCTGCTAAACCTGTTTTTTCCACTCAATGAATCTGTTCTCCAGGGTTCTTCAAAGGCATCACTGCTTTTCTTGGCATTCCACTGGTCTAGTGCAATGCATCATATCTGCAGGGTCCCGTGAAAAACTGTATTGGGTGTATTAACACCACCAAGAAAACCCTTGGGCAAGATGCAACAAGTCCAAAAAGCAAGTCATTACTGTGTGTTTGCCTGTAACACCCCTCCTACAGGACCAGCTACGATTTCTCTTCATTAATCTCCTACTGCTTTATGCCTAAGAGGCTCATTTTTAAAAAATTTGACATACATTTAAAAAACCAGAAAATTAAGTACTAGCCCATGACTCAAAGTAAAAATATGTTTACCAATAACTGAAAGAAAATTCCAAACCATCACCCATGCTCCCATTTTCAGAACAAGTTATCCAAGGAGCAGCAAGAGACATTGAGAGCAACTGAACAGGACAAAAAGGGGTTATGAAAAAGAAAACCTTTTGTCCATCTACTGTACAGAGCAAAGGTTTTCAGTATTGGATGCTAAAAGATAGTCAGTGTCTACCATTAAATGTGCAGAGAAGAAACATGGTAAGTAGCTGGGGAGAATGGGGTTTTTTTCCTTCTTTCACTTACTAGTTCACATGATTCATATGTCTGTGTAGCAACTTGAAACTAGTGGGAATACCAACATTCAGCACCTACATATCAACAATAAAATAAACAATTTCTGAAAAGCTTCTGCAAATCCTCTGAAATTCCATTACTCTGCCAGTCAAAGCAAAAAACATGACAATATCCAAGGTGAGGAAAAGAAAAAAAAAGTGTAGGGGTAGGAAGTATTTATTTTTCTCCCTATCTACATATTTTAGTGATTTCTAAGGTATTCATCTTTGTGGACTCTTTACTGTGACAGACTTTTGTCTTCTGAATCCCTTCCTCAATTTTGATAAATTCAACACACGTTTCACCTAATCTGACAATATTCATAACACCTATTTACTTAATCTTGTTTTCTTTCTTTTTTAAATTTTATTTCTTCTGAAGGTAACTTCAAAAGGAAAGCTTATGAATATTGTTTTTTAATGGGAAAAGGAAATTTTGGGAGGCTTCTACTTCCTTCAAAATAAACTTCACATTTGAGAATACAGCACCCAAAGGATAACAAAGTACAATTCTGGTCTTGCTCAGAGCCCAGGGGAGGAGCTCATATGCTTTAAGCAGACCCATATTCTGTGTTTGACTGGTTACTGAAGCATCCAAAATTTTCAGACTGAAGCCCCCTCTGAAAAAAAGTGTATGACAGTATATGACATTGAATCAGTATTTAATAATTATTTTGATACTAGATTTCTTTTCATATAATGTTTTCAGAACTGCCTCTTTCGGTATTTATTCTGAATACCACACGCAGTGTTCAGCCAGGCAGACACTGAGGCATCAGCATTAAACTGAAAAGATGAATGTCCACTCTACACATTTCCTTTCCTCTCTTTCACATCTTGGCACATGCTTACTCAGTGTTCACTGTGGATTTCTGAGCTCTTTCCAAAGTCCAAAAAGACACCTTGATGTGCTTGTGCTATTGGATACTGGCTTCTTTCCTATTAATAGAGAGGCCTCTCACTCTTCCTAGAAAATACCAATAACTATGACAATTAAATAATTTTTTTTTTAATTATGCCTAAGTCCATCAGAGAAAACAGAGATTGAGTAGAGAAGACTTTCTAAGAAAAGAGGATTTGAGTAGCCTCAGCAAAGTTTTATACATTGTATAAATATAAGTCTTTTTACATTAAAAAAAAAGTCATTCAAAGCACCTCGGCTAACAGTTTGCTGCCTGCTTTGAGGCAGTTTAACCTTAAGGTGTGGCAGGCTCTGGAAACTTAGTGACTCACTGAGTAATAACCAGCTACAACATAAAACATCAGCCTACACGCAATTTTCCAACCTCATTCTGTAAATCTTTTACTTGAAAAGAAAAATAAAACTATTATCTCATTTAGTCTGTTTTTAATCTTTATGGCAAAAAGTAATATACTTAAGGTATATTATTCTTTCTTGAAAACACACTAAGATACTAAAAAAAAATCACAAACAAGTCCTTGGAAACTTCTTTGAAGTTCTACTCTCCATTTCTTCATTTTAATTTTATTTTAAAGTGAGAATAACATTTGTGATATAATATGCAAGTATCTACAGCACAGAAAAATAAACTTGTAATATCCATGGCATTACTATTATTATTATTGGCAAAAAAGCAAGAATGGGGCACACAGATTTTTAAAATAATAATACAAGAAAAACCCACAGAAAATACATATTTTCTTTATTCTTCCAGACAGGATAAGTGTTATGTTACCCTCCACCCCCTTGTGAATAATCTTTGTTTGCAGAAATATTCCAAATTACTCCAGAGACAGGACCAAACAAAGACTGCCGTTAGCCCTCAAAGGCATCACCTCATTAAATTTCCTTTTCCCAAGGGGAAACCAACATTTTTGAGGAGTGAGAAGGAAGAAGAGGCAAAGGAAAGGCAGTATCTCACCCAAAATTGTAGTCAGGATGTGGCTGGATGCACACCTGGATCTGAAAATTGCAAAGTGTTCCTAGAGCCTCTGTTCAGGATTTAGTCTACAGATACAGACACATAAATCCATACAGCCTCGAGTGAGTATGGAGTAAGACCCCTCCCCCAGATACAAGCATTCCCCATTTACTAGAATGCAGTCAAGTAGCTGGGACATTCAGGATATGATCTTCTCTCCTGGGGCTGCTCCAAATGCCTTTGCCAAGGCATTGTTTGAAGGTAAGGTAGCCTGGTTCTGGTGGGAAATATCTCCACTGCTGATGGAGTGTGGTAGGTTGATCCTGGGTGGTTACCCACTAAAGTCGCTCCATTGCACGGCTCTTCAGCTGGACAGGGGAGAGAAAAATCTAACAAATACAACACTCATGGGTCATGATAAGGGCAGGGGGAGATAAGTTACCAATTACCAGCACGGGCAAAACAGACTTGACTTGGGAAAATTGACTGAATTTATTACCAATCAAATCAGAGGAGATACTGAGAAATTAAGCAAATATCAAAACATGATGCCCCCACCTCTCCCTTCTTCCCAGGCTCAACTTTACATCCAGAGTCTCTCCCTCCTCTTGCCCCACAGCACAGGGGCACAGGGAATGGCAGTTCTAGTCATTTCATCACATGTTGTCTCTGCTGCTCCTTCCTCCTCAAAGGGGTGGACTCCTTAGCCCCTCCTCCAGCGTGGATCCTCCCTCTCCCCAGACAGTCCTCCAAAAGCTTCTCCAGTATACATCGTTCTCCTGGGCTGTAGTTCTGCATGAGCTGTTTCAGAGTGGGTCACTCACATGGGGGACAGTGTGGGTCCCCTGTAGGGTCATAAGTCCTGTCAGCAAACCTGCTCCAGTGTGGGGTCCTCTCTCCGTAGGGCCACTGGTCCTGCCAAATTTCTGCTCCAGCATGGACTTTCCACAAGGTCACAGCTTCCCTCAGGCATCCACCTGCTCAGGTGTCAGGTCCTCCACAGGCTGCAGGTTCTCTGCTCCCCCATGGACCTCCATGGGCTCCAGGGGCACAGCTGCCTCACCATGGTCTGCACCAGGGGCTGCAGGGGAATCTCTGCTCTGGCCTCTGGAGCACCTTCTGCCCCTCCTTCTGCACTGACTTTGGTGTCTGCAGAGTTGTTCCTCTCACGTATTCTTATTCCTGTTCCCAGCTGCTGCTGTGCAGCAAGTTTTCCTCTTTATAACTGTGTTGTCCCAGAGGCACAGCTGCCATCACTGATGGGCTCGGACCAGGCCAGCTGTGTGTCCATCTTGGACCCAACTGGTATTGCCTCTGTGGACATAGCAGGAGCTTCTGGCAGCTTCTCACAGAAGCCACCTCTGTAGCCCTTCCACTACCAAAACCTTGCTATGCAAACCGAATACAGGCAGATGCTTTGCAAAAAAGACCAGAGAAATGATGAAGGGATGTCTTCCAAACAAGAAGCCTTTTATCAGTACTGAAGCAGCTCATCCTACTCAGGACTAAACTTAGGAACAAAACTGTGAAGCATCAGTTTTGCTTTTCTCTGTGACCTTGGATACCAAAAATATACTTATTTTGAAAGACTCTGGGATATAATTCACTGTTATATTCTGTATCCCCTTTCCAGATGCCAGAATTAATGCAGCCATTTCCAATTTCTATTCCAGGATTTAAATGAACAGGTTTGGGGAGGCAGTTTCCTCTCAGGTAAGAGCCTCACCTCTCATGGCTTGACTTTTTTACTGACAAGCCTTTGGTTCCTGTTTTGGACAGCTTCTTCTACCAGATTATACCGAATGAAGGGATTCATCAGTGGCAGAAAAATAAATAAAGCAGAGCTTTCCACAGAGTTTAAATTCTTTTTTAAAAGGAGATTTTTTAGTCCAACATCAACTGCCTAATTTTGGTAGGAAGCATGAGGTTACTCCAGAGAGGGGAGGCAATGAACCATGTATTTGTGGCATTCAGACTGGTGATACAATCATGTAGCTCCAAAACAGGAATAATCCACACTGCCAAAAGCTACAGAATTAAGTGTGATGCAGATGATGGACAGAGGTGCAGGAACACAGCAGACTGATTGTTTCTAGTGATTGCTCCATTATGTGCCAAGTGTACAGGTGAGGTACTACTGAAGCCCAGCACCTTCTAGAAAGAAGCACAAAGGCAAAGTTTGCCAGTGTACAGACTGGGAAGCATTAAATACACTAAATTGTCATACTGATCCTTTTAGAGTCAATCTTTTTTCACTAATCACCACAGCTTTTCCAGCAGTGTCTTAAAATATCAAGTGAAATTGCATGACTAATTTAATGAAATGGCCTTGGCATGTGTGAACCAGGTGACTGCATGTGCAGAACCCCTAAAGCAGCCAAGAGGCCACAAAGATGGTCAGCCTATGCCTGTAATTACTTTAACAGCACAGACATGGTCTGCACAAGCTATATTTTGTCCTTTGGTATTTACTATGTGAATGTTATATGCTAAAAGAAATGAGAAAAGAAAAAAAACAAAAACCCAACACCAGAAGTTTTCCAAGCCTATGGAAAGATTTACATGAAGGTTTGGGAGATTGGTCCGAAAATGCAGGAAAAGATGTTCTGTCCTGGTTTTAAACTAAAAAGGAAAAATAAATTTAAAAAAAAAGACAATTCTAAATATTCTAAATTTGTAGATGGCACAGGGTATTAAGCTTTGCAGCATCTCACACAAATTTTGCTTGTGGCCATCTTGAATGCCTACAGCTCCAGATACACTGTAATTACCCCAACCCACGAGATGCAGCATGTGCTTTCCTCTGCCAAAGGATAGATGTCTTTTCCATACAGCAGTTTCCTAGCAGTATATTCCATGTGCCATCAAGCTCATTCTGAATACAGTAGGAATATAGCTGGTCAATGCAAAAGGAAAGCAATTAATCAGGATAATTTGCAGCCTCTGCATTTCCTAGACCTATTTAATACAAAGCTTATATAAACACTATAAGTAAAAAAGCTAAGCCACTCCTACATGCACATATAAAATCAGTCATTTATGTTTGCTGGATGCAAGAGCATCAAAAAAACCCCATGTTCAGTTAGAATGGAATTAAAAAGCAAATGTATTAATGCATTAAAAAGGAATTAAAATACAGCCCCTCCAAGACTATAGATAAATATTTAAGAGAATCGAATCTGTAATTGAAACAAAAATTGCTTTGGCAAAACATGATAAGCTTCAGGAATTTAGTGGCAATGATTGTAAGAAAGGAAAAGAAGTGCTCAATAGTCCACTTTTCCTGAGCCAAAGAAAATACAGACAAAGGCAACAAGCTACAGCTACAACAAGAAGTCAAGAGATGTAAAGAAGCCCATGCAAATATTTACTGCTGAACTTGAAAGAAAGCCACTGAAAATTACTATCAAACGCGGGAAAGTCTGCCCCAAAAGTCCCAAGGGTCTGAATTCTCTAACTAAGCAAGATTTCCAGTCTTAAAAGTGTAAATATTTGTAAGTGTGGTGAAAATGTTGTATAATGATAATATGTTTATTTTGATAAATGCCAATTCACTGTGGTTTTCAAAATTAATAAATGTATGGCTAACAAAAGGTCCATCATGCTTAAATTGAGCAGCATGGAATAGGTCTGTTGGTATGTAATATTTCAAATTAAATATGGACTCCTAGTGGGGCTTTGTTACCTAAATGGATAAATTCCATTCAAGAATTTCTAGCTATTCTTTGTCCAAATTTTAGCTTAATGAAAAATTAAGGAGCAAGGCAGTGAGTAATTTTATAGGTACGTGTTTGCATTACAAGCAATGGACAGGGGGAGTAAAGTTTTATCATGGATGTTAAATACATCTATGCTATCTCAGTGAGGTTATTTTTTCAATAACTGGTTAAATTTCTGAGGCTTAAGATGTAAAACTTCAAGCTTTACCATAACAAGAGCACAACTATAGTAGCAAAAAAGGTGCCTAAAGAGGATTTGCAAAAACTGAAAATAATTACATCCCCTTCATAAGTAAAGCACCGAAAATGATCATTTGAGGCACATGCACATTTAAACTTCTGCTTTTTCAAATATGCAATTGCAGAGGAGTCAAATCACCTCATTACTTTAAGCTGCATTTGAAAAATCAATGATGTCTGGGAAAAGTAACAAAGACCTGACAGAAACTCCATCACTTTCAAAACATCATATTGTACCTTTTTCCCTATTTTTAAATGGAGTCTTTCTTTCAAAAGGTATAGAGACACATGTGGGGTTTTTAAGTAAACGAAAAGGGTGTGTAGCATATGAAACATTAACATTGTAATGTATGAAACATTTGAATTGATGCCTAATTATTCATTTATTCATTATTTGACCAGTAAACAAAAAGAAAGAAAAAAAACCAAAGCCATCTTTGCCCAGGCTTCCTTTGGATGCACATTCATGTTTCGCCTGCTTGTTTTGAAAAGCTATCCATAAATTCTGTCCAAGTGGCATTGTGGCTCCAGGGTTCCTAGAAGTAAGAGATAACAAAACACTCCTAGATCACTCAGTTCATCTCGCTGCTAATGTCAGACAAAATAACAACAAAATAACAGCTCTTAGTGCCAGGAAGTTTCTCTTACCAGCTACCAATGGCATTTTCTCTCAAAATTGCCTTGTACACAAGCTTGAGTTATTCCCTCATTTTCTGATATTCCACCCATCCAGTGACATGTGGCTGTAGTGTAAAGCTACCCTCCACTAGGGACCCATAACGTGTTAACCTCAGACATTTGAGAACCATAAGGTGCAACCCCAAAATTACAACAGCTTTAGAAGAAACCCAAAATTTTTAAAAGTTATCCAGTTGAATTCTCTTTATTCAACCTTTCAGGCTCTTGGAGTTCACAGATTAAAATGGGTTTTTATACAGCTCTAAGGACTTGGACTTCTCAATGTGTTTTTAAGTGAAAGCTTTGATTTTATGCATTTACGCAATAGAAAGATTGGAGTTAAAAAGCTAAAAAGGTATGAATTCCTGAGATTTGCAAAATACTTACAAGTTTTGGAACCACCTTACCCCTTTCCTCCATTTTCCCCAATATTTCTGGATTTATCAAGAAATACTGCCCGGCCCTTCTGGCAGATCTAAGGACTGAGTTTATGATTGCTGCTATAGGCTTGGCACTTTACTCTGCCTTTCCAAGACTCACGTTTACTGCAGAACCGATTTCCTGGGAGTTTCCTGCATCTGTGGAGGGAGAGAGGAGGTTACTGTCAGCTTGTTGTGGGAGGCGCAGTCTAGATCTTTCTCCGTACAGTTCTGATTTTACTAAAACAGAGGAATCACTTGAACTTGTGCTCACCTTATTCCAAGCTGTCTATCAGCTGCCAGTCTCTAGACTGTGTCCCACCACCTCCCATTTTTAACGAAGACTTTTATGTTCCTGGGAGCGCAGAATGGAAACAACAATTGAAACCTCAGAAGTTGCCACACAGCAATTTTTTCTGGCAGCTCTGTTCACATGGGAATTTTCAAAGAGCCTTTAATAGTCTTAAATCCAGAAATATTCCCATGAATTTGTGATTTTCATCCGCAATGGTCAACAGTTTCCATGAATTGCAGTGTAGGAGTAAGTCTGTCCAGAAGAAGATCACTGCCTGCTTTCCCAAACCTTTGAAGGAATAACTGAAAGAACTGCCTCAGAGGAGGGTTTCGGTCTCTGCTTGTTTCCAACGAGAAGAAATCCTATCCCGCTGTCTCGGTTAGGACGACACTTCCCCCTTTTCTGTGTCCATTCCCAACAAGGATGAAAAAGTCAGCAGAAAACCACAGCTGGGTGCTGGCTTGATCCAGAAGTGTTGACTGGGTGGAAGGAAGGAGGAACCAAGAGAGGACAGGGAAGTAGCTGGGCAAGAGAGAGCAGGATTTAGGGACACAGGGATGTGTTGAGCAAGAAAACAGATTGCACGGGGGAAAGCGGATGGAGCTCCGGCAAGAAGCAAATAGAATGATTTGGTGGGGGCAGGACCAAGCTGCCAGAGCGGCTGAAAAGTGACAGCTGAGTGAAAGAGCAATGCAGGAAGAAATGACAGATTTACAGTCTTAATTACAAGCCGTGAATAGGATCTTCTTTCCAAGAGAGCGGGCGAAATGGCTGAACCTGCATGGACACGTTTGCCTCTCAATCCCTAAGCAGGCAGAACAACAGCAGGATGCATTTGCTCATTTCCTTCTCATATCCCGGATTTTAAGGCTGATCTCCAAATATCTGCAGGCGGTAACAGCGCAATGACAAGACTAAGAACGCCAAAATGACAATTTCAGTTCATATTATTAAAACACCTGCGTGCCAGCTGCCGCTCAGACAAGCCCTCAAGTGCTCCAGCTGGAAATGTTTCTGAACCAGGAAAGATTGAGGTGCCTGGGGAAAAGGGAATTTCTCTTAATAGGGAAAAAATGTATTTCAAACTTTTAGAACCATGAGCTGGCCTTTTGACTGGGATTTTATAGGATCCTGGGGTCCAGAAAAGATCCATTATAAAAGACAAACTGGGGATATCTGATACAATGAAGTGGAAAAGGTCATATTTTGCTGAATATAAAAACTTTCCTTCATAACCAAACACTGAGTTTTGATAAAATTTTGATTAATTTTGATACAGGAAAAATCTATTGTATTCCACATGGGAATGTCCTTAAGTCAAGAGAGTAAACACTGAGCTTCTGAATGACTTTTTACTATTCCCCACCTTCTGTTACAAGAGATTAACATCAAGCTAGGGAATTGCACTTACTTGCATCAGAAAACCTCATTCACATACCAAGATGTCAGAGCACATCAGGAAACCCTGAATTGCGCAAAGCCACAAGTAGCGTACTGTGCATTATATTTTTACTATGATGAATTAATGTGTAGTGGTTTTCTCTATTTGTTTCCTGTTCAGTATTGTCTTTAAAAATATTACTCACTTGTTTGCTTACATTACTGGAGGGAATGATCACACTCAACAGAATCTGAAGGGCAATAACAACACAGAGCTTGAAGTCAGGCAGCATTGTACTTCTCTAGCAGCTCTACTTCTCTTATTTGGCCGCACGTAGCAAGGAGGTCCTCAACGTGGAATTGTACCATTGTTTCTATGGTGATATGTCACATATATATCGGCTCATTGTGGCATTTGCAACCTTCTGAGGATCCAGTTTAACCTAAGCTGGTATGGGGAGATGACTGGAAATGCTGTGGTTAACTGCTGGTGTGCACAAAGCTTTTAGAAACAATGAAATGTGACTCATCACTAGATGGTGTGGGACTTCTCCTCCCTTACTATATCAGCATTTGGTTTTATATTGCAATTTGATTTATGCTTTGGTATTTCTAGCCTTAGATAATACCTAAGCAGTGCAAGGTCGTTCAGGGGAGGATGCCACCTCCACCACTGTGTCTTGTATTAGAACATAGTTACAGTAAGATGAGGTGGCAAAATTTTCTGAGAAGAGGATTTCTGCTCATACTGTCTCTAAGAATGACTTTGTGAGAGTGTATGCTCGTCCTTTCATGATTTACATATAAAACTGTTTGTCGGGGAGTGTGAATGACATTGAGTCAGAAAGACAGTTTTAACAAGAGACTGCACATCACCGGTTTTATAGCATCATTTGTCAAAGTGGAAGTACAATTTAAGCACAATGACTTCACATTCATTTGAGAATTCTGAGTCCCTTGACATAATTTTTTTTTAATCAGAATATTAAAAAAAAAAAAAAAGGAAGGAAGGAAGGAAATAAGTAAAAGTATCCCCCTCTTATAGTACTGTGAGCAATGCACTTTCATCTTGACATGCTGAAAAAAATATTCCTAACATCTTTAAGTAGCCTGAGCTCATTTCCCAGCAACCAAGTTCATATTTATCAGGAAAGCCTATGGATTGTCTGGTCATGGGAGGGGGGGTCACATTTCTCAGAAATGTGGAAGAATTGTGATGAGTCCTAGTTGAGAGACAGATATTCTGTCTCAGTATCAGAAGTGTAGGTTCTGAAAGCAGTGTTGAGTCCCACAGCTCTTGACTTACCCTCTGATCAGCAAGCATACTTATGGAGACCCCACATAAAGATACCAACCCAATCCTAAAATCATTTCAATAAATTGTTTCCCCTTTAATACCAGAAGTGCAAAGCTCACTTCAAGCCAGTCCTTCATATATGCAGAAAAATAAAGTGCATCAGGCAAAGTTTTCGAAGGGCAGTGGAGCTCCCTGCCAGCCATAGCCAAATCATCCGGCCGTGGTGTTCTCCAACCAAATGTCCACTCTGGCACCACCAGACCACTCAGCTGAAGGAAAGTGGATAAACAGCTGGAAAACTGCTTTGCACATGCAGTCAGCATTCATAACAATACTTTCCTTGCTATTATTTCTGCTACATCTAATCCACCACAAACTATTCGGTCCATCCCCTTACTGCATTTTACTTTTAGCAAAGTTTGTAGGCTAAGGGCTGCTTCTGCTTCTCACGTGTTCAATCCACACAGCAAAATGAGGTTCCTGTTTTGATAGCAGCTACTGATGGTTACAAATAATAGCAAAAATAAACTGCTGCTACTATTTGACATGACCTATTTCCAGATAGGAAATGGTCTATCATAGCATAACTGAGAAGATAACCCATTATTAACTCTTGTCTCCAAAACTTCCAAGAAGACTGATTATACGGTTCACCCTGAAACACTGCAATTTCACTAACATATTTGTTGAAAGCAATTATAATCTATACAGTACTTCATAGATCTTGGAATACAATAACTGTAAATGGAGTAAATGGCTTGCATGTCCTGATCTCAATTGAAATGTGACACTATTATATCTTCAGAGGTTACCAACAAATGTCTTTCTCCTGGGTAAACAAAGAAAATCATGAGGAGGAGAGAAAAAGAAAATATTTTGAAAACTTGTGAGCCCTGTTTCTCCCTGCCAACAGCTACGCAGACACTGGGGCTGACTTGTTGCCAGAATCAGCACACTAGTTAGAAGTCTCATATTCTGCAGGCAGCAGCTTGACGATAAAAAAGGAAAAATCTTTCCCTTCTTGCTGCCTTCAGCAGATGACTCCAGCCTAGAAGGGAGTCAACCCAAGTGTTTGCAAGATTTATTTGTTGAGTTTTACCCCTTAAAAACTTTGCCAGAGTTTTACTCCATGACCCGAGTGGCTGGCTGACTGAATGCCTCTTCCCGGACAGAGGGGGCTGAGCCAGGGGGGGCGCTGCTCTCTCAGCCTCGTGTCTTAAAGGGGTAAAATGAGGGGTTTCCACCTCTCAGCCAGACAAGAATACAACAGAGAACTGCTGAGTGGCTCACGGGCATCAGGGGCCACCTGGGGCACAACAAGAGGTGCTGTTCCACCAGCACAGCAAGCAGATCATTCCTTGGGTACAGGCAGCAAGGGCCTTGGTATAGCAGCTTGGTCTGTGACCAGAGGATACTTGAGATAAAGCAACAGCTTAGGTAGCTGCAGAGTTCGATTTTGGTCCTTTACCTTCTCCTATCTTAGGGCACTGGAAGAGAGCACTGCAGGCAGGGATCACAGAACCCTGGAATCAGAATGGTTTGAGTTGGTAGGGACTTGTAAAAATCATCTAATTCTAACACCCCTATGTAAGTAGGGACACCTTCCACTCAGTCTGGTTACTTGAAGCCCCATCTAACTTGACCAGGTACACTTTTCTGGGGAGCAACCCTGCAGAAAGGGATCGGGGGTTGCTGGCTGGCAGCAGGTGCAGTGTGAGCCAGCTGTGTTCTGGCAGCCAAGAGGGCAAAGCACATCCTGGGGTGCATCAAACACGCATCACCAGCCAGGCAAGAGAGGAGATTATCCCACTGTATTCAGTGTTAGTGCAGCCCCACCTGGGGTACTGTGGGCAGTTCTGGGCCCCATAACTTAAGAAGTACATGAAGGTACTCAAATGCACCCAGAGGAGGGCAACAAAACTGATGTAAGGGCTGGAAGGAACATCCGATGAGGAACTGCTATGGATATTCGGACTGGTCTGGGTTAAATAGAAAGACACTGAGGTGTGACCTCGCCACTCTCCAGAGCTTCTCGAGCAGGGGAAACGGAGAGGAAGGTCTGAGTTTTCTGCCTGGGATCCAGTAATAGAATGTGTGGAAATGCTTGAAAGTTGCATCAGGGGAGGTTTAGATTGGACATTAGCAAGTATTTCTTTACCAAAAGAGTAATTAAATGCTAGAACAGGCTTCCTAAAGAGGTGGTTGATACCCCAAGCCTGTCTTAGTTTAAGAAGCATTTTGACAATGCCCTTAATTGTATGCTTTAACTTTTGGTCAGCCCTGAACTGGTCAGGCGGTTGACTAGAAGATCGTTGTAGGTCTCTTCCAACCAAACAGTCTGTTCTGTTCTGTTCTGTTCTATTCTATTCTATTCCTATCATTTCCAGTGATACGGCTTCCACAGCTTCTCTGGGCAACGTTTCAGCATTTTTCCACCTTCATCACAAAACAGTTCGTCCTTATATGCAGTCTAAATTGACCCTCTTTTTGATTAAAAACATTAACCCTTGTCCTATCTCAGCAGGCCCTGCTAAACATTTTGTCCCTATCATTCTTATTAGCCCCTTTTCGGGGCTGAAAGACTACTATAAGGTCTCCCTAGAGTCTTTTCTTCTCCAGGCTGAAGAAACCCAATTGTCTCAGCCTTTCCTCTTAAGTGAAGTGTTCTATCCCTCAGATCAACTTAGTGACCCTCCTCTGCACTTAGGCTAACAGGTCCATGTCCTTCTTTTACTGGGAATGCCAGAGCTGGACACAGTACTCAACACAGGACTCATAAGAGCAAAGTAGAGGGCCAGAATTTCCTTCCTCACCCTGCTGGCCTCTCTGCTTTTGATGAAGCCTACGACATGCTTGCTTTGTAGGCTTTGTAGGCTGCAAGCATACATTGCTGGCTCATGTCCAATTTTTCATCCAGCAATATCCCCAAGTCCTTCACCCCAGGGCCGCTCCCAATTTCATCATTCCACAGCCTGTATTATACTGGTATGGATGATTGTTCCAAGCCAGGGTTCAATGATTATTATTTATGTAGCTCCCTGCCACCCTTGACTGAAGATCTGTTGGCTTAGCCTTTCATCCCACAACCCTCTGGCTGTGTTATGGATATAACAGATTTAGAAAAAATATATGTTTAGAGTACTATGAGTGGGGGTTCTAAGGCATCCCTGCATTCCTAGTCCTTCCTCTTGACTAAGTGGAAGTGGCTTCCCAAGAGCATGTTTGATCCTCAATGCCAAGAGCAGGCCTGTAACTCCTTAATAGAGGATGTCCAGAATGAGAACCTCAGAGTCTGTGCCTCCCTCCTAAGAACCAAAAGTTTACAAGCATCTGTATCCCTTTCCACTTCTGTTTTTCAGTACCTCCCCAACATGGAGGAGTCCTTTTGTTCCAAGGCTCAACGCCCAGATAAGGTGAAATCAGAGGTTTCTGCTGGTGAACCATGGATGTGAAGGAGGGACCTAAAGAGCCAACAGCTGCTTCTCCCTTGGTGAAATAGCTAAGAAAGGATGGGGTTCTACTTTCTCCATGCGGTGGTATGATTTTGTAGCCAGTTTCCCAAACATATCAAGCAGGAGGCAAAGATAGTAATTTGTCATGCCTCTTCCTGCCTGCATACAGAAAGGCAAGCTGCGTGTGCATCATGGGGCAGACCTGCTAAGAGGAAACTTAGGGAGGATGTGATGTACAAAAAGGGGGCTGGGGAGTTTTTGGTGGTTAAAACACACATCTCTGTCATCAGTTCTTAGCAGAAAATGACAGTCAAAAGACCAAAGTATCTATGAGGTAATTTAGAGAAACTAAAAGGTCCTCAAAATAACAGAGGTTTTGACTCTGTAATCATACTGCACTGAGGAAATCTATTATCTTATTTATGGTTTGTTTTTCAGGGTCAGAGAGGACATGGTACTGCATATTGAGAAACACAGGTTGTAATGCTGTAACAGGTTGGGCCACCTCTGTGGCTTTGTCATACAGTCCTGTATAGTTTCTTTTAACTAGGGTGTACTCACCAAGTATACAAAATCAGTTAGAACTTTAATGAAAGCCAGGCCAGTATCAGCTAACTTGCAGTGTTTTAATTCTGTAAGATGGTCCAAAGGAGGCTTTGCAAACCTGTTCCAAGAAACAAGAACACAAATTTGAGAGAACAGCAGCTAAAGTGTCAGAACACTTAGTGTGTTTCATTTGGCCAGGTGAAGAGCCAACCAATTTAACTGAAGACATCTGCAAGGGATGGGTAGTATCTGCAGGGCTCTTGAAACAAGATTCACAAATTCTATCAACAGCTATCTACCAGATATTGCCACTCAGAAGCAAAGTGGCACTTTGCAAGTACACCATGTGTGCACAACAGAAATAAACCCAAAAAACAAGTCAGTGTTTATAGCAGAAATAAACCCAAGAAATAATTCAGTGTTTATAACACCTCACGAAGTATCCTGTGCTTTCTCACCTGCTTTCAGTAATGGAAATACCAACACTGGCTGTGCCTTGCATCTCACCTAGCTTTGCAACAGTTCCATGTAGCAGTCAGTTTTTGAGCCAGGCTCCTATTACTGTCATCCACCCTCTTCTTCTGACCTACTCTAAGTGTCATGGAGATTAATATCTCCATAGAAGTGCTTCTTCATTGACCATAAAGGGAGTCGGGGTGATGAAGATGACTGAGATCAGCTAACACAAAATCTACGCAGCAAGATGAAGACCCACCTGCTCAAAAGTGCAATGGCATCAGTTCTTGGTTATCCAACTTGAAGATGGTGGAATCTGAGAAAGTTCAGATATGCCTATTCCTTGACTTTCCTAATGGCTTCTCATGGCAGCTTCTGAGGAGTCATTTGGACAGTGTCCTGTCCCACAGGGCTTCAACATCACTTTCTGACAACTTGGAAACAAAACCCCAAATTCCTAAATTACTCCTGAAGTGTTGCCAATATTTGTGGTTTAATGGTTGGGACTGAGCATATTTGGTTGTTTTCTTAAAGCCCTAGTCCCTAGAATCAGGTTATTTATTACCTGAGAATTCCACCTACTTTCATCTGAAAGCCCTTGTTGTAATGACAGGGTGATCACAGGAGAAAAACCACAAGAGAACAAAGGGGGAAGCATGTGAGTATAAAGAAAAAAAAATGAAAGTAGTCCAGAAGTAATGATATTAGGACCCTGATGATTTTTAAGCAAGTGTCCTGATTTGCTGGAGTCTGACCCAGGTTTCGAGCAAACGGGGCTATTTCTTGTCACCATTAATTTGACTGGTTCTTGAAGTCCTGGGGATTTTTGTAATGTCCAGCCTTCTGTCAGGCTTCCAAAAATGAAAGTGTGCACTTGAGAAACACGTTCTTTTGTCTTAGCCAATTTTCTTTAAAGTTAATATCCACAGATAGTCTAAATGATTAATTTCATTGAGACCAGTTTGGAAGTTGTTTACCCAGAATGATTCTTTTGCTGGCCCACAGTCTCTTCTTGCATGTCACCATGAATTGCTATGAACAAACATCATGCACTGAAGGAAGTGGCACATCAAGGACAGAAAGTTTCCAGGTTTCCTGCCAAGAGGGATCACACATTGCTATTGCCTTGGGGTGATGGGCATATGCCATTTTCCGAATTTCCACCCTCCCCCAGTGCTTGCTTTCAGTCTGAGTAAATCTGACCGGTACTATGACTAGGCTGGTTTCAAGCCAAGGCAGAGTGGGATGGGGTGGGCGGATAGGGTAGGAATTAAGATACCTGGAAATTTTGCATGAGATGGCTGGTGTTCATTCATATCAAAAATACTTTGTCCATCCCACCTTCTGGACACAGCATCATGATTCCCTGAACTGCTGGAGCCTGCCTACAGCTATTTTGGCATGGAGATATCCTGGCACAGGCAGGATGTGTCACAACATAAGAAGAATGTGTCCCATCCATCTGGTTTACTGATAGCTGCCTCCAACTGCACTGAAAAGTGCTGACTGAAGATACAGAACAATAAATCCACAGTTTGCCATTCAAAGCCTCAAGAAAAATATTAACTTTGCACCCTGTCCGGCACTTTTTCACTTTATGCTCCAATAGGAACTCAATGTTTCAAATGGGCTATCCATCTTGAGAGCCATGTTTTATTGGCAGCTCACTCTGACATAAAAGGGCTAAGAGTGCATGCCTGGCCTTAAAAATACCCACTTGAAAGTATTCTGAAAAAAGTTTGAAAGTCTGCCTGGCTGGTGCCTTGGTTTCTTGCTCCACTACCAGTAACTTTGCATTTGCTGTGTCACTGGAAGCCTATTCTGATGAACTAAAAGTTTCTCTTTGGAAAATTCACTTCCTCGCCAGCAACTGATAGCCTTCCACCTTCCTGGAAGCAACCCCCAGCCCAGCTCTGTGAGGGCACCAGGCCAGCACTAAATGCTACATTTCTAGTTCAAACCAGTCTGAAAGTGTACTCTGCCACAGCAAATCAGGTTCTTTTAAATTGTGTTTGCTAAACAAATTTTCCAGCAGCGGATGGGAGCAGCCATGGGGCCACAAGACCCAACACCAGCCTAAGAAAGGGTGCAGGGAGGCCAAGGTGGGCCTGACAGCGGGGGTACTGGTGCACCAGGAGCAAACACTATGACCATGAAACCCCAACTTTACAGCTTTCCTGGGTTCAGCCAGCACATCCCCTCTGAATGCATCCACTGTGCCACTCTTGAGGCTCTCAGCCATCTCTTCCCACTCACACTACCAGAGCCAATAAGACTGCTGGCTTTGCCACGGCTTGTGAACATATTTTCTCCTTACAGAAGACAAGGACAGGACAAAACAAAGGCCTCCCCATCCATTTGCTTCTCTCAGGGTTCCCATACCTCATTGCAATCACTTCTGGTGTCCTCACAGCCTTCTGGGCTGTATGAGGATCTGACCACATTGCTCATTGTCTTTACTTTGAGCTATGCAATTGTCTTTACTTCTGCATTTGTTGCCTTTGATGTCAGCTGCCCCCACAGCCACATGAGATCAATCTTTTTTGGGGCTGAGAACATCCTTCTCTTTTTTTCTCCCTCTCCTATTCTTCAGCCAGTTTTCCACTCCAGTTTCTGCCTGAAAACTGCTCTCAAGTGCTCTCAGCTGCTCTCAATCCCCTCCTCCTATTCCACTTCTTTTCCTGGCAGCTCAACCTTATTCTGTGACCCACATCCATTCAGTTTAGCCATCAGGCCATGCCCAGTGTGTTGATGGTGTCTACAGGTAAGTAAATGGCCTTTTCTGCATCTCATCTGAGTGCTTTTTAATTCTCTTCTGTGGGACTAAACTCTGTGAAAGACTGCAGTTTAAAAAAAATCATTTCTATGCATGACTCATTTTGCTTGTGTCAAAAGTTTACTTCTTTCATCTTTGCAGATGAGTAAAAGCATTTGCTCTTCAATCAGGTGCTGTAGGCTCATTTTTTTCACAATATTTATCAGCAAGCAAATGGGATGGCTGTCCACCATCAGGAACCAGCAATGCTAGTGGGAAGCCAGGGAAGAATGATTATGAGGGTTTTCAAGGTTGAGCCAAGTTAACTGTTGTTACTGAAACACAATAATAAAAGCAAGGCACAAAAACATGTAATTGCCCCAAAAGCACTTAGACAATCTGCAGGTCAGAACTATGTCACTTCTCCTCTAAACATGATCCTTAGAATAAGGCTGTCTAAAACATTTCTGAATATTTTTTTTCTTACAGGCAAGAGTACTTCCAGGATACCATCTGATTAAAGAAGTCTCTAAAATGTTCTTATGAAGGTAAAGCTGAAAGGCATGTTCCTTCAAAATGTGAATGTTGTGTAGGGGCTGAGATAGGAAATATTTGATGCCCAGGATACTAAACATTTCTCTAAATTACTGTGTGCCCAGGTACATCTCTGCTAGTTCTGTCAGCCCAAAGACAAGATGTATGGCACAATTAATCTCTGCACATATGAACCCTTCCATCCCATAATGGCGCCACTTCTATACCCTCCATTTGGAACAGCCCCTTGGCCACACCACCCTCCAGTGTCTGCACAGTATGTGCTAATTTCTGGTACCAGTATTGCTAGTTGGTAGAGCCCAGGTGGCATTTTTTAACCTTTCTCTTTTGATTTCTAAGTTGCCAATAGCTGGTGATGAAAACAAGGCTCAAGAACTACTACAGAGCTTCACCCGAAAGAGATGCATCTTTCCCTGTGGGCTTAATTCACATAACTTACTGCATGTGGGAATCATGGGCAATAAACCATGTAACAGCATTACTCTTCTGTTCAGTAAAGGTATGAGACTCAACGACAAAACCGTTTGGTTCCCAAGCATGCACTGAGAAAGGAGAGCAAATGCATTGAGGCTTAGCTGAGTGCATGGACCCAGTCACAGGCTGTGAAATCGAAGCTTGAAGTGGCATCTTCCACTCCTGCTGAGGAAGGCAGGAGCCCAGCAAGGCATTTTTGATAATACAAAGTGTACTCAGCTGCATAAAGGCTCCAGCTATCCATGCCAGGTCCATGTGAGATGAGACAGCGCGGCGTATGCTCTGACGTCTGTTCGTAGGAGGGAAGGTTTGGGACCCAAATGTCAGGGGTCAGACAGCAGGCCTCTTGTCATATCATTTTAGTGATACAACACACATTTGAGAATCTTCCCTTGGATTCTCTGAGTGAAAAGAAAAAAAAATATATATATCTGTATTTAAAGGCTTTAGTCTGATTTTCAGCTGCTGCTGTTATGTGCTATATACACATGCCAGTGTGAGGCCTAAAGCTGAATGGCAGACTATAGTCAGAACTTTGGTGTTTGGCTACTGTAATTATTTGCAGCATTTAAAATCTATGCAGTAGTTTGTGGACTCCCATAAGACAGTGAGTAACTTTCTATAAAATGAATCTTGAAAGAAGCTGAATATCATTAAAACCCAGGAATTCGTTTTAATTCCTCTTACCTGGTTGAGATCAGTGTACCCACCTCTTGCTGTATATACAAAGTCTAAAATACCACCTACCAATGAAAATATGGGAATGCATATGCACCAAGGCTCCCATAGCCAGCATCTTCCATCTAAGAAGCTGAGCAACCTCTTAATTGTCTCCTTGTTTAGAGAGTTTAAAAATCATGCTCCATTTAGCCCTGGAATTAACAGGTGCCTATTTGCATCAGAGGTTAAATTTGTTGGAGTCAAAATATGCTAATAAGTAACAGACATTCATTCTTCATGCTCAAGGCAACAGGGTTTGTTCTTGTTTACAGAGCACCCTTATATAGCTGAAACAACTTGCCCAAGCAGAGGGGGTGACCTGCTGGTGACTGCCTGTCCCCCTGACAGAGAGCCAGGAGTGACCGTGCAGCACAGGACGGAAAACACAACAGGAGACACGGGGAGGATGTCCTGGACCGCAGACAGGCACAGGGCTTTTAGTGGTTAGGATGACAACGAATGCACACCTCTGTCATCAATCCCTAGAAGCAAGCCATATCCATGGAGAAATTTAGAGAAACCGAAAAGGTCCTCAAAAACAAGTGAGGTTTTGTTTTTTGAATAATGATAATGTAGTGAGGAAAGCCATTATCCTATTTATGGTTTGTTGTTCAGACTCCCAGCCAGGAGTGCACCATAGTCCATGAATATATACATTCTAATGATATGATGGAGCAGGACACAGATGTTACGGGTTTGTCACACAGTCCTGCCTGGTTTGGCTTAACCAGCATGTAATTGCCAAGCATAAGAAGCACTTGCAATTTATAATGACTGCCAGGCCAGTGTCTACTAATTGCTGTAACATGATTGCACATGGCAACAAGAGAGAAGAGGGAATAAGAAGGAAGTCATAAAGGGAAGGGTTCAGGGGACCAGTCCAAGGAACAGCAAAACTGAATTCAAAACAATTCAAGTTGAAACCGCATAGCAATTTTCTTATGTTGAAGCAGAACTGCAACTAATTTAATTGACAAAAGAATGAAAGGAGAGTCTGATCTCAAATACTGTCGAAGACCACTTGCCGCTCTTCTCTAGCAATGGCCAGGCAATAGAAAACCTAACAGAATAGGATTATGTATCGCTTGGTCTCTTCCCAACAGAACCACTGAGGTGGAAATATGTTTCTGAATCACCATTCTCATCCTCTTTTGCATGTGCGCTGTTGTAGCCAAAATCTTCCAAGGTTTTAAAAATATGGGCATCTTTAATACAGGTGCCTTCCCCCTCATGCCCATCTAATGTGTTACTTCCCAAGCAAAGCTTTTAAAGGTAAGAAATATTTGCAATTCCCCTTGACTTTAATAGCAGATTTCTTTAAATTCTTGGTCTCTACTCAGTCCTCCAAATATTTGAGGCACTGAAAATTAGAGGCCATTGTTGTCAGATGAGTTTTTCATGAATAGTGTAGGTCTACCTATCATGACAAATTAGACAAATGCTCAGAAAAATTTGATTAGAAGACAAAAAGTAAATTGTTGATACAGCACAAATAGGGGTTTACTTGTATGGGGGGCTGGATTTTCAAAGAGCTTTGATTTTTGCAAGATTTCAGTGTTAGATTTCTACCTCTTCTATACAATTTGGTGTCTTAAGAGATAAATGAAGGAAGGCAAATGCCTGAACTGGGATCTGAGGTCCAGATGCCTTTGTCCTCACCTCACAAATCTAACCCCTTCTTTATAGCAGGTTTGTCCTGGAGACAACCTCTGAGGGATGTCTGAAACTGTGACGGAAAACAAGCCAGCACTTCAGCACTGTGGATAACTGGGGCTCACTTCCCAGCTCTTTTCTATTTGGCAATGTAGAAATACCCTTAGAATCCTTCCACTGTCTCTGCAACTGGACAAGTATATCCAGAAGCCAATTCAAACTTTGGAAGAGCTGCCTTATCTTCTTTTGGATATGCCTGTATCCCTCCACCGGGTATAGTGAGAGCCAAGGCAATTTGGTGACTAAATCTTCTCGTAAATCTAGCCATTTACAAAAGAGAGAAACAAACTGAGGTTCTTGTGGGATTTGAATTTTTTTTTTTCCAAAATATTTGAAGATTGTTGAGGAATACATTCAATCCAGGTAGCTCAGTGGGAGGGTGCAGTGGGAGCTGCAGGTTGAGCTCTGGGTGGTGGGAGCCCAAGGCAGGAGGCCATGGACTGCTGACCACTTGCATAACAAAAGGCGCAGGGACCTGTGGCACCGGCCAGGTGACCAATCACTCAGACACATGGCAGGAGCCAAGAACTCAGCTGGAAAAACCCAAATTTTCATGCACATCAACTCTAAGGGTATAAAACACCAGGTTTTCCTTTGTTCAGGGTCCCTCCTAAAAGGCACCAGTTTGAGTTGTTGCTGCACCATGATAAAATTTCTTAAGGGAACCAGAAGCTTAAGACTGCCATGGGTAACCTGAGGTTGAACCAGTGAGGAAACCTGGTCTGACTGTGTGAGTGGGGTGTGTGGGGAGCCAAGGGGGACCCATCAGTCACTGGAGCCGCCCGCTGTGAAGGGGTTTCAGTCTCTGGCCTTGGGATGTGACTGCCAGAGTGCCTTCTGAATGGTCAGACTGGGAGATTCCTCAACAAAAAGCCATCATATGTGTATGACAATGTTAAAAAATCAATAACATTTCAAGCACTTTGGAACATATCAGCTTTACTGAAATTTCATCCAGAAATAACATTATTTACTTTAATTTTAATCATCTGCTTCTGTTTATAATCAGAAAAAAAGAAGCATTTTGTATAATAAAACTATATATTCTGAGTATGCAAAATGAAACTTTTCTCAACAATCTATAAGCAGAAATGCTTTTATGGAAACAGATTCAATAATACCTATGAACACAGCTAATGAAAAAGAGGAATTTCTGTCTAGTGAGGATATTGAGTATGTCCAAATCGCATCACACTTCCTAATATGGGAAGAAGCATGAATTTTGTATTTTAGGGAAATTCTGTATTTTAGGGAATTCTGTATTCAGGCAGCTATCTAGGCTATCAGATCAGATCATACCTCCATGCTGTGTGTGACAGCCACAGATACCTGCAATGCATCTCACAGAGAAGACAAATAATAGTATGTCAAAAGCCTGGAATGGCAACTGAAAAGCTCTACTCTTTGAAAAAAATGAGGCTCTAGAACTCAAAAAAGAATCCTTTAGCACTTCAGAGGGCATGGATTAATATTAATACTAAATTAGTAATTTTTTTTTCATTTGTATTCTATCAAGCAACTCACCAAGCATCCTGTATCCTTCCAACTTGAAGCAACAAATGTTATGTGTTGATGGAAACATGTCAGAAAAAAAAGATTAAACCATCTTCCTGTGGTAAATTTTGATTTTTATGAGAACCACATTTTCCATTTTTAAGATAGAATTTCCAAGCAACTCTTAAGTATGGCTAACAAACATATCCACAACCATCAGAAATCATTGGTTAGCAAATGGAAAGAAAGCTCAGGTTCAAAACAAACAGTGTGGGTTTGTAACCTTTTGTGGTTTCATTGTAGGTATCACGATAACCAGCCCTTTTACCCCTAACACCCAACAGCAAGAATTTGTTCACTGTCTCAAATCTCACAAAGAAAACAAAAATGTGAGCCCTGAATGCTCAAGCAATTCAGCAAGAAAATAAAAACAACACAAAACACATTTTTTGTACATCTCTCAGTTTTGACTAGTTGGGGTCCTGACTCATGAGTGTTGAAAGTTTGGGGTTGCCAAAACTCCTTTTGTTTGTCACTAATAATCACTCATCCCAAGGAACATGTGGTTTACTGTCTCATGCCAGGCCTCCAATGCTAGCGGCTGAGGTTCCTTGGTGAGACAACCTCTCCCAGCTCCAAGACATGTTCTTCCGCATTATCGTAATTTTTTTTTTTTTTTTTAAGCATCAACTGTAAAATAAATAGGTCTTTCCTTTGATAGACATTATGATTTTTATTTTTTTTTAAGTTAACTTTGTTAGCCACAGAGCTTTTGCAATGTTTCAAGACCACTGATAACTGAGCAGGATGGAAAAGAACACAAGTACATGCAGCCTGCTGTTTGTTTGGTTTTAATTACTTTCTCTGCTATGGCTAGAGACTTCTGGAATTATCCTCTCGGTGGAAATAAAGTTAGGCAGTTGGGCTTTTCTATCAAAATACTTAGCTGAGTCATAAGGGTTGGGGAAAAAGTAACACAGGATTAGTTTAGAGTTGTATGGAGTTGTCTGGTAAGCAAAGGTACATTCTTCAGAAATGCCGAGGTAAATTGCATTTTCTAATGTGTTTTCATTCTCTACACTCTCCCTCATAGAACAGTCCCAAGATTAGTCACTTGGTTTTCTACATGTGCTCTTTCAGGCAGATTCAGGCTGTCCACAAGTACCACCTGCCCCAGAGAAGGCAATGCAGAGCCCTTCTATGGCAGCCATTGTTGGAAGAAGCTCCCATAAGAAAATATTCCAGTCCCCCTCCTCCCAGTTTCTTCCACCAATATGGTAATCTCAGAACTACTCCAAAAATAATCTTACAAGCAGGTCATACAGACAGAAATTCAATGCAAATATCTTATGGGACTGAGCAGTTAAGCCAAAGGGCCAGATGCCCAGAGTGGGACTCAGCTCTGCTAACATCCAACAACTACTACGTAATCATCCCAATACAAGAAAGAAAACTTTTACAGTGAGTGTAGTCATTCACTCGAACAGCCTCCAGAGGGGCATGGAGGTGTTCCCATCACTGGAGGTTTTCCAGATATGACTGGACAGGGTGCTAGATAATCTCATTAAGGCTCCCTTTCCCCCAAAATATTGGACCGGATGATTTTTCAAGTTCCCTTTCAACCTGGACTATTCCATGATTCTGTGATACATATCAACACACTGACTAGTAATCCGGACTCCTTTGTGGTTTTAACCTGGTGAAAGGACTAAAAAACAAGTTTTTTGAGGAGTGACTGAGGGAGTTGGGGCTGTTTAGCCTGGAGAAAAGGAGACTCAGGGCAGACCTTACCGCTGTCTACAACCACCTAAAAGGAGATTTTATGAAGGTGGGAGTCCAGATCTTCTCCCAGATAACAAGTGACAGAAAGAGAGTAAATGGCCTCAAGTTGCACCAGGGAATGTTTAGATCAGATATGAGGATAAGTTTCTTCACTGAAAGGATAGTTAAGCATTGGAAAATGCCGCCCAGGGAAGTGGTGGAATCACCATCCCTGGAAGCATTCAAAAATGTGTGGACCTGGCACTTAGGGACATGGTTCAGTGATGGACTTGACAGTACTGGGTTAACATTCAGACTCTGTGATCTTAGAGGTCTCTTTCAACCTTAACAATTCTATGATTCTCTGTTTCTGTGATTGTTAAAAGAAATAGACAGCAACTCATTTACTCTGTTTTTAAATGTCTACATGAAATAAGACAAAGCACGCTCCAGAAGGAGGATTTGTTTCCCCTGCATCCTACAGGGAGCTTGTAGCAGCTGATTCCAACATAAGAGCAATCCTCCAGTAAGGCGAACCACCTTATGTGCCTACATGTCTCATAAATGACATTTCAGCTCTGATAGGACTTTGCTCATGGAGTCTTTTATTGCATTGCAGGTTTTATGGCTGGGGTCTCACCTATACCCCAAATCTCTGCTGCAGTTCCAGACTGGAGAGGGAAGGGGTTCAGAACCTTATTTAATTCACTAGGGAGGCTAGTACCATTCTGCTCAGGCAATGCGTAAAGGATGTGGACTCACAGGAGATCCTTGGATAACTGAGACACCTCATGCTGGTCTCATACTTGCTTCTTGGTAGGAACACTGCTCCCAGAAAGGATACACTTGCTACTGTGCCTGTCTCATCTGAGGGGCCTTTAAACCACCAAAGCACTTGCACTCCAGGAGTTACTTGTCACTGCTACAGCAAAATTTGACTTTACAGTTCTAACCAAGCCTTGCTGCAAAATACCCCATGAACATCAGGGTGAGCAACAGAAAAAAGAGCAGAATTCTGACTGCAGTGTTATAAACTGGCATCTTCCCTGAAGACAGGGAATGTCTTGGCCTCCCTTCTAGGCCTGCTTATGCATTTTACACATCTCGTTTAAGCTGCTTTGCAGAAAATGCATGAAGAGTCATATTAGAGCTGCCAACAGGCAGTCTCAGGCCCACTCCTGAAATTAGGCCTTAAATGCTTTAGAAAATGTCTTTCCATGTCCACCTTAGCACACAGATCTTGGCATGACTATTCACTGGCTGGAGCTTTATGCTGTCAGCCATGCCAAAAGGAATGGAGAGGAGATGTTATTTGAAAATAAAGATATCCATCAGCACATCAGGTATTTCATCCTCTCAGCCCTTCAGAAGTTCACTGCAGAAGTTTGCAGCGGGCACGCATCTGAACAGGACTTACGGCAGGTCCTCAGCCTGTCCATCAATGGTCTCAAGCTGCCTTCATACCTGAGGACAGACAAACCAACAGAAGTAGTCAGCAGTGGGCTTTGGGCTGAGAGATGTCTGCATTCTTCTAATGGGCTGATAAGACCATTTTCAGCATGAAGCAGTACATGCTACTATATTGTTAAATACTGATATACAGGCCAAGGACATTGTCCTGCACATTTCTGGGAAGTAAAAGTTAAGTGCTGTAAAATTAGCCCCTAATGGAAGAAATAGATTTTGTCTGCATAAATACACTGCTTTTAAATCCTGTTACTAATTTTTTTGTCTCACAAAATAAATCTAGTGACACCACTATGTGTTTATTTCTGACTCTGAACCTCAAAAAAAGCCAGTAACCCAGTAAGGAGTCCCAGCTATTTATTTTCCTCTTGATTCTTACCCATTAGTGTATCAAAGTGGCAATTTTCCAAACAGGCATTCATTTTAACAAATGCATTTTAGTGACCCCTTTTACAGAGTCCAGACCCTGGAGGACATGTAGAAGTTTCTGTAGAAAATTACCTCAGCGTTAAGTAATAAGGATGCTGGATGTCTCCATCTCAGCCATCCATAAGTCATCTTAATTTCTCAGATGCATTGGCTTTTATAAAAGCTCAAGGTAAGAATAGTCACAGGAACAATAAGCCTCATCAGCTTCATTCTATGTTTCTAGCAACAGTTAATAACAAAGATGTCATCTTCCCATATGATTCTTGTGCTTCCAAAAATCTTCCTTTATTTACATAATGCCATCATTCGTAAAAGGTTTTCCAATAACTATGAATTACAGTTTAAATAATTGCCTAATTGGAAATTAGGACCTGGATTTTCGGCATTAAAATCCTTAGGCTGCAACCATCTGTGATGTCTACACAAATGCATCTCTCCAAGTAACTCAAAAGCTTTGTGAAACTGCAAACTGCAGAACTCTGCCTATCTTTCTTCTCTCTCCGTCTAAAAAGTCCTGCCAAAAGCTGGTGGCACTGCACACATTCTCTAAAGAGCTGAAAACTGTGGATCGACAAGCTTCCAACAGCGGAATTCATATCCTAGAGTTAGATATGCAGAACTCTGTTTATACCACATACACATCTTCAGCTGGGCTTAAACCTGGGTATTTGCACATTCATAGCACTTCAGGTGTTCAGCTAAATGTGAGCTGATGCTTATAGCCAATTTAAAGAACAAGCAGACAGGCATAAGGCAGACAATGCCAAATTTGATGACATAAGTAAGCACGTCCATCTTTGAAAACCTGTTGCTACTGTTGGGCTTCACTAGGCCTGTGACTAAACAAACACCTCAACAGCTCCATCTGGACTTTTATTTCTGGTTCTGCAAAACGTGACTTTTTCTTCTTAGGTCATGCACTGGCTGGAGGTGTACATACACAAACTAAGAGATCCATGTCTTTCTCCAAAAATTTATTATTGAGCACTCACCTTACAGCAAGGTTGTCTGGCTTCATTTTTTGCTTTACAACTCGGATGTTTTATGTTGCCTATTTTTGCTGCTACTTAGAATTCCCCAGCTCTAACACCTCTTTGTTTTTCCGGTAATCTCTGCCTTTTCGCTGACCCATATACCCACAGTTCAGCAACTGGGCCATATTGGGTGCACCACTGGTGCCTGTGGGTAACCTCATTCACCTCTTGGCCAGCTGCTCTTCTCACTCTCTTGCAACACTTATCAAATCCACTTCGCAGAAATCCACCTCTGTCATCTTCACAGCCCAGTAAATCTGCATTTTCTTTAATTCTAGATTGAAATCAAAAAATCATAACAAATTTCCTATAATCTGGAATTGCCACTCTTAACTGTGGTGAGGAGAAAGATGACAGGGTTTTAAAGCAAAAGAAAGATTTTTGAAAGTAAATTCAGTTATGAGCCAGGTTTTACTGTAATTTCCAGAGCAAAGTTATTAAAAGGAGATGCAGAAAAATGTAACAAGCTAAAAATGGGCCAATGGCCTCTAAAAGGTCACAGTACACTACTTATGGGATATGGCTGATGCTGAGTCTCTCTGACAGTGTTTTTGGTCAAATGAGGGTGGGAAGCAGGTGGAAGATGCAGAAGATCACTTAAGGCTGCTGAAAATGCATCCATCTCACAGATACAGTTCACATGTAAAGATTTAATAGGAAAGATTTATTTCATAAGATAACAAAGCCCACAATTTTACCTTCAGCTTCCAGGGTTGTGTGTTCATCCTTAATGTCGGAGAGGTGAATGTTTGGAACTTCATACCTACCAGGAGACTATATCTCCAAGAAAAACAATCTGAGTATGGACAATCATTCTATAGCATTTAAAAGTCTTGGTTTTGTGTCATTCTTTTCCTTAAAAGGTTGCTGGAATTGTAGTGATTAGTACAAAGATCAAAGCTGAGCAGAAGAACTGCTATAAAACTATGTATAAGCTAGAGAGGTACAGAAAAAGGGAGTAATATAAAACAGCAATAAAAACCAGACCGGATGTACTCACTCATCACTAGACATGTTACATGATTAATCACTTGTCCTCATTGTAACAACGAAGCCAGGAAATCCACAAAACCTCAGTATGTATGTAATAGTGCATTTCTACCTAACAAATTACAGCTATCAGGCTACAGAGAGAAGCATGATCTACATTTACTATAATTTAACATACCGGCCTTGCCTGAAAACCTGGCAAGGTTTGCTGCCATGCAAGCCCATAGCATCAAAGCTCTGTCTTCCTGTGAGGGTAAAAATCCAAGCATTTACATGAGGTTCAGCCAGAAAGACCACGACTGGGGCAATTTGCATAAAGTAGTTCATAGTGAAGGTGCTTCCGATGGTCCAGCCTGGCCAAAACATCCATCGCTAATCATAAACAGAGCAAACATTCTAAACAGGTTGTGGGGGCGTTACCTGGAGCCAAAGCACAAGCCTGGCTGCATTTTATGTCAAACCACTGACCAGCCCTGCTGCCACTTGGAAAGTATGGCTGACATCCGATTGCGGGCCACCTCATGAGGTTTACCAAACCACCAGCAGGAGAGTGGTTATGCTGCTTTCTTCAAAACATTTTTGTGGCTTTCTTGAGAGCACGGTATTTGTCAGGTGAGTAGCACAGCCAGGATAGTTTTATCTCCTTGTTGCCATTATATGTGCTTCAGTACCATCCCAGAGGCCTCCCTTCTGCTCAGCTGTAAATAAAGTGTATGAAGAACCCTTCTCTGGAGGGGCTGCAGGCATCAGAACACATTTAAAGGCTAACAAGGAGCATTTTCAGTCTGAACTCCTGTACACCAAGCAGGAAATACCCAGTTATTTACAGAACTCTACTTAGAGTATTTTTTATTTCTTTCAAACATCACTTAAAAGAACCATTTTACGTTTCAAGTTGCAATTTTCAGTCATGTCAATCCATGACCAATACTTTCTCAAGGGGAGAGGACTGCAATTCTGAAATGGTAACTTCAGGTCTTCTCAAGGGGGTAGTTAATTAGGTGTTGAATTAGCTCTCAATACCTAAATTGACACATGACCGCCTAACATGCCTGTTAACATCCATCTGCCACATCATCCCCTACCGCTGTCCTCTTTCCCTGGAGCCTCATCAATCAAATCCAGCGTGGCAGGAGACTCCTTATTCACATAGAGGAGAGAAGGAGACAATTCCCACCATCTCCCTGTGCAATGGGCAGGAAGTGTCAGCTTCACAAAATGAGGAACAAAGAAGAATAAGACAGGAGACCTTACCCCAAAGATCTTCCAGAAGGCCCATGTCAGAGCTGAGCAGAGAATTCCCTTATTCCAGGCAATCACAGTGTTATAAATATCATGCATCTTAATGCAGTCTTTACTGTTGTGGCTTTTATTACAAAGTCATACCCTTGCGAAAATAAAACAAAGAGGGATAATACCATGTGGAACGTTAGATGCTTGCATTTCTAGTGTTATCTTCGGGAATTCCTAGACTTTTACATAGCCATGGATTTGCTACGGCATTGAAGGTGAGTCATCATCTAGAAGAGGGAGAGGTGTTTCATGCTTTTGACTTCCATCCTTTGACTCAGAAAGGTCAGAAAAACAGAATCAGGTACTTAGAACGATAGGATGGTTTGGGTTGGAACAACCTTAAAACCCATCCAGTTTCAACCCCTCTGCCATGGGTAGGAACACCTTTTACTAGACCAGGTTGCTCAGCCTGGCCTCGAACAATTCCACGGATGGGGCATCCACAAATTCTCTGGACAATCTGTTCCAGTGCCTCACCACCATCACACTGCAAAATTTCTTCCGAATATCTGACTAAATCTCTGCTCTTTCAGTTTAAAGCCATTCCCCTTTGTTCTATCACTATAGGGGGGGCTCTTGTAAAACAGCCCCCATCCCAGTTCTCTTGCAGCCCCGCCTTTACATACTGGAAGGTGTTGCAAGGCCTCCCCAGAGCCTGCGCTTCTCCAGGCTGAACAGCTACAACTCTCTTGATCTGTCTTGGCAGGAGAGGTGCTCCAGCCATCTGACCATATTAGTGGCCTCGTCTGCTACTCCAGCAGGTCCATGTCCTTATGTTGGGAGCCCCAGAGCTGAAGTTACAAAGTGATTAATTTCCAAATTATGAGGATTTTTCCACATGCAACCAATTTGGGACAGTCCCTGAGTGATTTCCAGATTTGCCTGAAAAGGCCCACAGTTTTCATGCTTTATTTTAGGAAAGTATCTGAAATTGTAAAATAATTGTTTGATCATATTTGAGAGAGTAATAAAAATGCTAACTATTGTGGGATTTGGCAAATACATGGAGTCATTATGAATGTCCAAAACTTTTCAGAAGAGCCCAGGATCATTGTTTCATTTTTACAGACTGACTCAGAAAGAGGTTTCACCTTGTTTGAGGGTATCAAACCTTCTTCATATTCAATGAAGTGTCTGCAGCATAGGACTTGAGGTTGGGAGACCTTATAGGAGCAGAGAGCAGTATCAAAACCGAGTCAGGGAAACAAAATGCAGAAATTCCAGGGAACAGGTGCCAAGGATGCCATGTGGGGTCAATGCAATCCACAACCCCCATTGAAAGTTACTAGACTGAGAAGGTGCACTAGTTAGAAAGTCCTACCCAGTAAGGACACTACAATCAAAAAGAAAGAGAGAAAACCTTTGCCACCTTCTTAACACCTCTTCTTAACATCCCATGACTGTAGAAACTGCACATTTTAAAAAAGATATTGAATTTAGGACACAACTGTGTTTGAACATTTGACTTGCAAACAAAATTGACAGAAAGAAATTAATTTCAGTTCAAATTAAGTGAGCTCCAGGGTCAAGACTGTGTTATGACCACAGTTTGTTCTCTTCTGTTTTCTCCTTGTTAATTAGATACAATTTCATGAGCTTTAGCTTTACTGTGCTTCCAGTCTAATTACTGAAAAATGTTTACATTTTAAGAAAGAAAATTAAAAATGAACGATGGAAACAACCAACCTTCTCATTCCTGCCATGTATTCAAATTAATGGTTATTTCCCTAATTAATCTAAATCACTCATCCAGTGTAATTTGGATGGCAGCAGGAAGGATGACTTTTTTATGTACTTTAATTTTTTCTTAACAGTTTTGGCAAGCTAATACACAGAGAAAAATAAAGTAAATTTTAAACATGCAGACTACAAGCTGGGCATATACCATAAGCAGTCCCATTCCAACACTTGCAGAAGACGAGAAAAATCTCAGAAGATAATTTTAAACAAAAATTACCAAATTCTCTGAAACCATGTCTCTAGGAGCCTCTCAAAAGCACTTTGATCATACTGATGAGGACTCCTTGGGGAATTTCCAACACCCACCTCTTTATTTTCTCAGGCAGTCACAGGAAAAGAGGTTTTGTTGAAGATGCCAGCACGTACTAGGCTTGTCAGGATGTTTCAGGCTTAACCCTTTGAAGACTATGATTGCCCTGAAGATACAATATTCACATCATGGTTTACAGCAATAAATTAGGATGCAAGCCAAGTTCTGAACCTCCTAAGCTAAAATAATGAAAAATGTGTATGATCTGTTGCCACAGAAAGATTAATTATCTCCCAGTCCTGCAACAGTTAGCTTGGATGCTCTGCTATTCTCAGTGCCTTTTAACTCCAATGGATTTAACTGTGAACTCTAACTCCTCTCTGGTACATTCTGCATAACATAGTGTTAAGAGTTCAACAGGACAGCTGAGTATTGCCATTACTCTTGACATAATTCTCTGCTTTTATAGCTTGGTTTCCACTGAGCCATATTCTAGGTTCCTACAGAAACATGTGTCTCCTCTAAACTACAACTTCCAGCAGGAGCAGATGGTTCTTTGCTGTATTTCTGTCCATATTGTTTGCATTTTTGTAGCATCATGTCTGATTTTGTGCGGTTAATCAATCCAGTTGCAGCATCTGTTCACAGCACAATACTATGGGGCAATAATTGTGAAAACACAACCTTCTTAGGTCTTATTTGCTATTAAATGTTAGTATCTATCTATCTATCTATCTATCTAAATTGAGACCTGTTATTAAAGGTTACTATCTAAATTGAGAGCTGATGCAATTGGATGAGACAACTGGTATTTTGCCAGCTTTCAAAAGGACTGAGTTTTGCCCTGTGTTTGGAAGCCAATCACCAGCACACTGCATAGAAAATGGCATGAATTATGGAGTATGTTAGAGTTATATTATACTTCAGTATAAGCTTAAAAGTTACTTTTAGATCAGCATAAAATCCAAGGGTTTTGCAAGCAGTAAATTGGGTTCCAAACCAAAGCAACCACAGATTACTTTCCTACAGGAGTGAAAAACTCAGCCAAAAGCAAGTTTAGCTCTTCTTCACTGCTTGATGATTTCTGGTAGGCAAGCCTTATTCCATAGCCTCACAGCTAAGACTCCCCATGCTGGTTTTTAACCACTTCCACCAGACAAGAATGAGAAGGCCAGAAGTCACATCAGGACAACAGAGCAGGGTCAAAAAAGAAGCTGAAGACGACAGCTGCACTACAAGACTTGACAAGGGACAGAAAAAAGTAGAAACCGGCAACAGCCACATGGAAAGTGTAGGAAGAGACTTAGAAGTTAAATGAGGTGGAGGCTGTACAAACCAAGAGGTTGGCATGAAGTGGGCTACAGGGGCAAATAGCAGAAAGAAGTACGACATTATCACACTCTTTCTTTTCTCAATATTCATCTTATTCCTGGTTGAAGCATTGGAATTTAAAAAAAAAAACTAAGTCAAATGTGTTGCACAAGTGTTCTCTTTTGCCCTTTCTTAATTAAAAACAAACAAACCAACCCGAGTAAACACACACAAAGCTCCCTCACATACAAGCAGCAGCAATTTTTAGAGGCATAAAGGCAATGCAGACTATATGTTCTGACTACACAAATGTCCTAATTTCATTTTTTGCAATTCTTGTGGAAAAGTGTTGTGTGGTTATGGACTAGATAGCCAGTACCTTGACCACAGACGTGGCCTCATGCTTGTCACTGTTGGTTCCCTTGCCCCAAGCAGTCACACACTTCATGGTTTGCCTCAACAGCAGGGGAAAGAGACAGCATTTGATTAATATGGTGCTCAATAACCAGTAAGGTCAGTGATCTGGGTACATTTCTGCAGCCTTGGCATGACTCACTTTCCGTAGCCACCTTCCAATCGGAGCCTCGGTGCAATAGCCAGCATGGAATTCAGTGACACCAGAAACTCAGGCTAGGGAGTGAGAGGAAGGTCTGACCAACAGCAGCAAGAGATAGACTAGCACACATGTTGGGTGAAGACTATGGACTAGCTGGAGACTTAACTCTCAATTTAATACACCAAGGTTAAACAAAGTGCATGGATACTGTTCTGTGGTTGAATAAAGCCAGCCAGAACCAGACTGCTGAATGAAAGAAAAATAAAGTCCAAGGCAGGAAGAACAAAAGCTCAGATTTATCTTCCACATGAATATCTTCTTCTTTCCCATTACTAAAATCTTTCTTTGTTTCCAACTCACTACTTGTCTTTATTTGGAAGTACAATAGTTGAAGAATAAGTTAAATATTGCTTCAGTTAACATATATTATCCACGTGATTGACCATGAGGCATTACCCAAACAAAAAATCTTTGAAACAGATATGGTAATGAAACAAAAGACTGCTCCTTTTGGAAGCAATCTCAAAATACTACAGAAACCTCCTTTAAACAACCATTGCAAAAATAATCAAGGAGAGTTGCTCATGCTTACAGTTTTAAAATAACTTCAGCAAAAATCTCCTAATCTTGGAATGAAATCCAGCTGAGATTAGTAGATTCGCAATTTACACATCAAAAGACATTAAGACAGCTATTTGCAACATCAGTACTTCTTAATCTCAGAAACGGTACCTGTGCACATCACCTCTGCCCAGCACTGCTGTTTTGGGATACTTGACAATATGCTGCTTGGTGGATTTCACAAGATACCAAAACACTTGAGGATTTTGAAGCCTGTGAAATGTCCTGTTTCATATATTTTCATTAGCAGAGTATTCTTGCATTTGCCCAGAAGACTAAAGCTGAGTTCCAAGCTAATTTTCCAAACACTTTACAAAGTGCCAAAGTCCAACCTCAGTGCACATGGAAGTATCAAGGCAATATGACTAACCCTACTTCCAGGCAAGATGAGGCTGAGGAAGACTGGTTCCTACATCCCACTTGTGCTGTGATTAGAGTCCACGTGACACTTTACTGCATGGTCAGTGGAACTATGGGTTCACCTTTCAACCCAAAGACAGTAAAGCATTGTAGCCACTCCCTGCAGGACACCAATTGAACTCTATAGGAAGTATGCCATCTACTGATGCACTCTTTACTATACCCTTCCTCACATGCCTTCACACAGCCACCGACCAAGACCAGTCTTAGCTATGTTTGCTGAAAAGAAAAATAATATTCCATGAATTTACAAGAAACGACAGCACTCTCAAAGCCAGTGAAATGTGTTTTATTTTAAGCCACTGCTAAAACAAGGACAAATTTAGTGCAACCTTGAGTTCATAATCTGAAAATTGAATATAGTTAAATTACTAAAGTGGCAAAACTTGTCACCATTATACAGTACAAGACCTTCATATTCATTGAGTACAGTTACATAAACATTTAGTTATTCAAACTGCTTTTGGTATACAATTGCATCACTAACTGGGCTGTGAATTACTGTAACACTGCACAAATAAGCAGCAGATCCAGCAAATTATAATAAATTTTAGTATTAAATACTATTCAGACATTAAAACAGAACAAAGGCCCTCTAAAACTACAACACCAGCTATACAATAGGAATGTACAAAGATGGTACAAAATAAAGTGACTACAGTGGCTGGGCTCTGTACCTGTCTCTTCAGAGCTCAAGTACAGTAAATGCTTGACAGTGGTGGCTCTTGCTGAAAAGCCGAAATTCTTACAATGAAAATCATTCCTGAATCTTGCATTTTTCTTTGCAATCAATTGTCCAGAACTACAGGGGTGTGCGCTGGTGTTTACTACTTACTGTGTTCCCATCTCCAACAATATGCAGCTCTTCATACGAAAGGTCCCAGACAAAGTTACATTAGAAAATGTAACATTTTGAATCTGATACCATTTTTGAGAGATCTAATTAGTCTCGGAATGTGGGTTACTGGCTTTTGGGATTTTGGTTGGCTTTTTTTCTAAAAAGCTTACACAATCTTTTAAAACTCAAGAACAAACATACTACAGAAATTGCATTCATGTACATCATCTGAGCTACCTTTTCCCATCCTTGTTTTGAGACAGCAAATCCTCTTTAATTTTAGAATATAGATTTGAGTTTTGTTTGTTTTCTATTTTAAGGCTTTATGCACAGTTTGTACTATTTATGCATTCAGTTCTGAATGTTTAAAGTAGTTTTAAATATGGCCACTTCTAACTGTTGCCTTATAGAGGGACTATTTCTCAAAGTGCTTTTTCTACAGAATTTTACAAAACATCACAACACTTTCATATTTTAGAACACCAAATGTATTTATGAAGTATTTGTGTGATTTCTGAAACAATAACATATTTCTTCAACATAAATTACCCGGGTTTCCCATACAGAAAAAATGCCAGATGAAACAAACTCTACTTTATTATGTTTGTTTATAAAGCAGAGTTGTCTGCTTTAAACGGACCAGAATGTGGCCCTTCATGCTTTTAGTCTTCACTTACATTTCTGTATTTGTGGTCAGGAGTTTAAAATAAACTCAGTAAAAGTGCAATTTAAGACTCCCATTAGCAAAAAACAGCTTTCTCACTAATATGGCAGATAATACCAGTTAGATATAGTCAGAGTAAGGTTTCCAAAGATTATTACAACTATTAAATTGTAATAATTTTGCCAGACTAGTTTAATACTTTCGTAATTTCATACAGAAGGAGAAAAGTCAAGTCATTCAGAACAAATTTAAAACAATTTGTGTAGAAAACTAGTTTGGTTTTTTTGTTTGTTTTCAGTAAAAATGAAGTATTTTTTAATATTTTTCTCATGAAAATTTGGAAACTATGCTACTTTCCTCAGAGGTTAATAAAACACAATTTCTTCCTTAATATAACACCAATCAGTACACAACATACTTGATCCAATCTGGAAACAAGATTCCATTTATAAAAATAGTTGTCAGTTGTTGAAACTGTTGTCTACTGAACCTTCTGACTAGTTGTAAGCTTTGGCGTGATCTTCTGCCTTTCTCCACAAAAGTAAATGACAAGAAAAAGCACTTCACCAACTTTATAAAATCCAACATTCTGAATAAGTCAGTTAAAAATGGCTGTTCCTGTGATTTTTTTTTGTCGGTTGTGTTTTGTTGTAGGTGTTTTCAAAAGTACAGTTTTGTACATTTACAATACCTTCAATATCCTTCTCAATGTACAGAAACACTTTACTATATTATACTGTATCCTCATGCCCTGAAATTCTACTTGGTGAGCAAAATTTAGTTGTGAGGCACTGCTTTTAGCATTTTATTTTCTTGACATTTCAATTTTATAGGTAAATTTGTACAAGTATATTATTGCTGTGTTAAGGGGACATTGTTACAGCCAGAGAATTGCTTCAAATTTTCTTTTAAAACAATGCTGAAAATCAACTTTAAAAAAGGAAGAAAGGAATATGGGGGTTGAGAGAGGAAAAAAATATTCAGTCAACTTTTGTACAATGCTTAAAAAATATTTGCTTCTAGGCCCATCTTCCAAATACAGGAACTAAGACAACTTCCCATGACATGCTTTAGGATTTAATGAAAAATCATTCCTGATGCCTGGATTATATTATCTATAACAATACAAAAGACCTAAAAGTGGTGTTTAGTCTTTCTGTCACATACATAGATTTTTCAATCAGTGAAATCATATATGAAGTGAGGAAATAAACTGAGCATAACAGAATTTTAATTTAATGGTAGAAGTTTGCACTAAGAGTTCATATTGGTGAGATCTCATACACATATAGATACACAAATATATCTCTCTGTGTATTCACACGTGTGAACACATGTATGTGCATATACAAAAACATGAAAAATCTTTGGCTCTGTGAGAAAGGTGAACTTCATGAGATCCAAGGCAGAAATCCAAATGACAAAAGAAGACTAAACCAGGTCTCTGCAAAAAGGCCAATGGAATGCTTTCCTGAAACACAAAGACACTGCAAGGAGAGCACTCTTGTGTTTACCAGTGTGACACTTCATAGCAATTCATGGAGTAGGGGAAACCAGAATTGTACATATACCATTAAAACTCAGAAATAGATTTGAAGAACATTTCTCTCTGCTTGTTTGTAATCACAAACTTGTGCACCATATCAACAGTATATTTCTCTGTGAAAAAGCTATTAAGATTTTTTTTGTTCATTCAAAATTAGTAAGGCTCTATGATTATTTGCCAAGTTTTAGGTGGCAATCTGGTAATTACCAGCACGTGCCTTTATCTCTCAAAGGATATATAAAAAAAACAAAACCCAAAAAACATTTTCAAACCACAGGATAAGTAAAGGTCCAGCTTTCTCTTCAGACAGAAAGGCAAATCAGCAGCATTGGTGAGAAACCTGACAAGACTGCTAAAAACATTCAATTAAAAGTGCCTTTAAAAAATTCTGTGAAGGTAGTTAACAAAAATGAAAAATCAATTTGCAAGAAAGTTCCCCTTTATATTTTTATTAACTTTCTTTGCTAAATACTAATATGCTTGCTGAGTAACAAAATGGTCTTTATTACTGAAAATAAAATTCATATGTGGCTGCTTTGACATAAAGAATTAAAACTAGTCCAAAAAATGGCCAAAATCCTCTGAAATTTCTATCTTCTACTTTTAAAACATTTGTGTGAGAGATTAACATACAAATTCTTTGACACAGAACTAGTGTCATAGAAGTATGCATACAAAAAGCTTCAGTAAAAAATTTAGCAATTTAAATTTGATTGGCATACTTAAGAAACCTTGCTGAAGAATTACGTATGAAATTATACTCAACTACTCACTCTGCCCTTCTACCAGAAGTTACCAGCTCTACAGTAGTCAACAAAAGGGAACATGCATTTGGACCTCAGCAGTTTTAGAGCAGACTCTTCCATCTTCACATAAAGTTAAAACTGATAAAGGTGGCTATGAAGCCAGACTGTATTAAGGGGCTTCTCGAGCAGGTCACAATTTTCTTCCTGGCAACGCTGCTCTTGGGCACGTAACACCTGGCCAAGATGGATAATTTTTTCCCATTATCTGCAGCAGGGTAATCCAGAGCAGATTCTTACTGAAATCAGTGCTCCAAGTGCTGCTGTGAATACAGCACACACAGGAGTGGGAGAAAGACCTATCCTGGCACAATGGGAATCCTGAATATCACATCTGTCTCCTCTGGACTACTATCACAGACAAGGGTTGTTCATAAATATCTCAATGGTATGAACACAGCAGTAAATACAAGTTATGAGTGGGTGGACAACACCGATTATGGACTGAATAAACATACCATGTGCACAGTATCACAAAGCACAGCACAGATATTTTGACTTTCACCTCAAAGTCTTTTAATGCTGACTATTACTTAACATTCACTAGCAGAATTTTACTTTACACATCTGTATTCTTTCTATCTCCTTTCAGAAGAGGAATGAAGTGAAGAGTGTTGCATCTTTGGATTTTTCAGACATTTTCTAGAAGCCAACCGACTAAAGATTTATTTAGAGCTTGCTCTCCATCAGATGCCTTCTCTATCATTTCACAATATTTCAGCACTGCTTGCAAGAGATCTCCAACTTTCCAATCTCTTTCTCTCAGTCTTCTGGAAAGCTAAAGGGGAGATAGGGGAATACAAAACAAAACATTTTGACTGGGACATCCTGATTAAGTTACAAAGTTATTCTTGAAACATTAGGTCATAAGAGATCAGTTGTAATGAGTTAATCATTATTCCCACATCCATAAAAACAAAAACTTCCACAAGAATCAAGCACTTTTCTTCAGGGCTGTCTTCCCAAAACTTTCTTCTGGAGGGAACAACCTTTTCAAATTATGTGGTGCCACAGGTATGAAGGCTGTGGTTCATCAAGACTGCAGAAAACAGGAAATTCTGAACACAAGATTAAGACATTTGCCACCCCTCCCATGCCAATAATGCATGTATAAAAAGACAAAACTCTGTCTTAATAAAAGGATGTGGATTTTCCTTTCACAACATATAGTGTGGTTGGGGTGGCACAGACATTACCCTCAATGAAAACAGTGTCTTCAGAGTTGGGAAATTATAACATCTTGGGGAAGAAGAAAAGGTGATGATTAAGTTAAACTACCACTCAGGAGCAGAGATCAGTCTAGCTGAAAACACTTTTTTTCCCCCAGGGTCCAAACAAAAAAATCTTCCATTGCTGATGTGTCAAGCTCAGCTATATGTGTAAGAAAGCCTACCCTAAGGAAAGAATGAATTTGACAGTTTGCCCAGGTGTAAAAAACCTAACAACTTTTAGTTTAAATAAATAAAAAAAAATACAACAACACCCACATAAACGAACTGTATTCTCTGTAGCTTTCTGGACACCTGTCATTGCTGCATTTAGTAAACACAGTTTAGACACCCTACTTATTCTTTGGAGCTGTAGATTTTCATTCCCTTTTATAGTCCCTACCAACACAATCCATATATTAAGTTAAAAAAAAGTCATAGACAGTATTCAGGGAAATATTTTTCACAGCTACAAAATTAAACATTCATACAGTTTCTAATGTGAGGCCTGTCAGATTACAATATAAAGTTTTATGAAAAATAAAAAGGAAGACAATCTTTCCCTGCTTCTTCACCTAGGGAATATTTCAACTGCAACAACACAGGTGATAGAACTGACAGAAAGAACATGAGCATAAAAACATGTATCAAACAATTAACTTCTTGAGAAAACTATTAACTTGAACAAGCAAAAAAAATCCTCTCTAATCCTGAGCATAATTTATTCTGAACACTGGAAACTTTTCTCAGTGGAAAAAAAAAAAAAAAAAGGACATCTTTTCTACATAAGAAGAGACTGAAATCTGTAGCTATTTCTGTGAATTTTAAAGCAGGGCACAGGAAGTAAGAGTTTTATAGTCCACAACATGCAATTTTGTAAATGATGTTTGTTGGTTTATAAAAGAATGGTCATTTTTCTTTCCTCTGCCAGAGGAAAGTGTGGCTAATGTCCAAATACCTACTTCAGCAAATACAGTATAAAACTTCTGTCCAAAGAAGTTTTCCACCATAGTACAACTACAGAGCTGGCACCTAAATTTTAATTTAGAATACAAATTTAATCTATTTCTTTAGATGACCAATCTGTTTCTTACCATCAGACAAGTGAAATAATAGTTTACTCAAAATAGGAATGTTAAAACAGCTAGCGAAGTTCTGATTAAAAACTGAATCCATATGATTTTTTAATCCAGACACTTGCATATCCACATTGTCAGGCATCTCAAAGAAGTCAAGAACTATCTTTTCTAACTTACTGGTTTCTTGTTATCACTCCTAACAAATGTATTTTGTTCCATACACAGGTATTTCACTTCCTTGGGCCTTGCTGAGCATAACACATGCCCTTAAGAAGGAGTTCATACCCAGCTGGCAGCAGTAATACCCTGACTGATTCATGCTGGGAATACTTTTGCCTTTTATGCAGCCACATCACATCGGTGGCTTGTTACCCTCCTGTGATCAGCTCACACAAACCTTTCCCCCCTTCTAGAACTCACCAACTGCTTATACTGGAAATTGCTGTTTCCGATGTGTTCTAACCCCGGGCCGGTTCCCCACGAAGCCGAGGTGAGCCCCGAGGATACCCCAGAGATGCCCCAAGCCCGCGGCTGCCGAGGGAGCAGGATACCGGCGATGGTTTCCTGCTGGGCTGCAGCGCCCTCTGCAGGGGCTCGCTCAGATTTACAAGCGACACACCAGGAACGACGAGTTCCAATTTAAACCCTCGGCCTGGGTCAGGGATCATTCCAATCGGGAAGAGGGATGAAATAAAAACCAGGTAATCATTCCCTGCCTCCGGGGAGGGAAACGAAATTTCAATTTATTTTAACATAACTGCATCTGGAGAACTAAAAGTAATCTATAAAACTAAGTGAAACAATTAATTACTGTAGCATTTTCAGGACTGCCTGCCTGAAGGTCTCCCCTTCAGGTGTCAACTCAGTGTCAATTTATGACTGAAGTGTCAAGTAGAAAAATATTATAATTTTTTAGGAGGGCACACATAACAGATACTGCTATTTTCCAGAGTGCTCTTCTCAGTATGTTCTCTTATTAAGGTAGCTGGAGTCATGCTCAGATATGCAGCCAGCTAATAATACCTTTCCTGTGTGTCCTGCAGCATTGGCTCAAATCTCAGCACCACAACTTTGTAATCTTTCAACTCAGAGGTGGCCAAAGAATGAGAGACTCAAGGAAAAATTTAAAACAGAGGCACCTACCATCTATTTTCTGTCTTACATATTATATTGCAATGTAAAATACAAGTGTCTCACATACAAAAAAAATACATTATTATTAACACTTGTGGGTCCTACCACTATCCTACCCGAATATCTGCAACAAGCATGAAACATATGAACAGATCTTCGAAAGATGGCAAAAAACCTCATGAGGTCAGAATGACTGTAATCCCTAACCCCAACTCATTCACATCAAAAACCCTTCTGAGAACTCTGGGCCAAGCATGCGAGAACAAAAAAAGTGAAGCATTTTCTTCGTTGTGTTAAGGCACTTACAAACTGTAACAAAGAAGAAACATATAAGGATTAAATTTAAACAATTTCAAACAGCACAGAAATGAAGAAAAGTATTCTCAAACTGCCTTCCAGTTTACAAAAGAACGAAGTCCGCTCTGTTAGAACTAATGTACAACAAAACATATTCTTGAAATAATTATAAATCAAACATAGCATGCTCCAGAAAAGCAGCATAGGGCATATCTTTCTACATGCCCAAAAAACATTTCTAAACTTTCTGGGTTGTTCAAATAAGAATGTAAAACTTTCTACTCTTGAAATCAAATACACATTCCGCAGTTGCACAGGCAAAAAACACCCCAAAGTTATCATTCTGTGTGTGCTAGGAAGGGAGAAGCCACTCTTAGGAAAATTCAGACCAGGTATGATCTGCACTGGCCTCTAGGTACCTTTCACATTCTTACCAGAAGTCTACAGCAACTAAGCACCATAGGTGCGCATCCATCCAGCTCTGGGAGTCTGTTGTGTCATCCTGACCTTAGCTTCCCAGTAACTCCCCCTTTTCTCCTGAAACGATAATGTAAGCTTTGGAAAACCCCAAACTGAAGAGTCAACATTAAATTTCAGAAATGAGAGCACGCTTTTTCTTCCTTAATATACTGGTAAGTACGTTAAGTCATTTTTGCCAAGATCTTCATTGTTAAAATCATTATTTTCACCAAACAAAAATGCTGTCATTGCATCATTTTTAGAGTAAAACACTTGTAAAAGAACTGAAACAATCAGCTTTGATGTTTATGTATGGTATATACACAGGCTAAACAGGTTGTTCCACTTTGACGTCTCAGGATTTAAATAATGATTTTCTTCAGCAGTGAACAGTGAACGAAGCAATAGCAGCTGGTACATCACAGCAAATGGAAGTCAAGGAAATCCTTCCCCTTTCCCACCACCCACCAAACCTGAGTACTTACAAAGACAAATTCCTTTGCAGCAGTGTCACGAAAGTGAAGATCAGACACCTCTGTTTCAGAAGCTGCCAGCCACTGGAGTGCTGCTCTGAGCTGGGGATCCACAAGATTCGGCTCCAGATCAATATTCATTATTGATAAAGTCTTTCGGATTTGCTCCAAGCCTAACATTAAATAGAAAATCGTCAAATCTATAGCTTCAAATTGTTTCAAAAAGAAAATCTCTGTAGTTCATTGTTTATGGACTATATTATCTTAAAAAAAACCTCAATTTAGTACAGACAGAGAATACGAAAAGAAAAAATGATGCTGAAGTGTTTCAGCACTTTCCCATTAGGAAGTACTGTTTATCCCATTTACAACTGTGTACAAACACAGCTGAGTATTAAAAGATACCTAAACTATAAGGTATATTCCAAATGACAAGGAATTTAGCAGACTTTCATAATCTGAACAGCAATGGCTCTCACATGGTCCATCAGTTACTTCTGTTTCCAGCTGCTACTTTTCACTATGCCTTCATCTGCTGATTTTAAAAAGTGTGTATTTCAGAATTCTTTCCTGTACTGATCAGAATGCCTCTTGAGCTTTTCCAAAATATATTGCTGGTTTTACTGAGGTATATCCAGTTTTTCAACACTTCTTTCACAGCTTAAGTTCCAAAAATCAGTACAATATTAGAAGAGTAGTTGTGTTAATAACACTTAGGAACTACAGTGTTGTAATCTGTTCCCAAGCTCAGTTTCTGTATCCAGCTACCACAGAGATCCTTTGTCACGCTCTCAGAAACAACTAGGCACATATGTAGTGCTCTCCAAATTGTTCTTGATGTCTCTACTTCCAGACTACTGACCTTGACTCCAGAAACACGGAATATAGTTGCCACAAAAACATATTCATGTTGAGTTTACCTCAATCTCACTACTCTTCCAACTAAGGTTATGAAAATTGAGGTAAGTAAGGTATTCATTCCTAACTGGTAAAGTCAAGCAAGTGGAAACAGATTCCCCCAGGAAGTAAGAGAAAACTAACTAGCAAAACTGTCAAACAAAACTGTGCTTTTAATGGATACCCAAGTATTTGTCTAGGAGCCCCAAAATTTAACTTCTTTATAGGAGAAAGAACAATTAAAACAAAATTATGACATTTAATGGATGAAGAGCATTTTGGCAACATTGCTGGGAAATTTTGGTACATTTTTTAGTCTAACAAAATGGATGTACATTTGATAATAAGGCTTTGATTCAAATTCTTTGAAAATGGCACATTTAGCTTAGAAAAAGCCAGAAATTTCCAGTTATGACATGAACAGAACTTTCAAATGTAGTAGACCAGGTACAAAGGTTTTCTACCTAGCCCACTGTTTAAACAGTTCTACAATGACGCAACAGAAAGAGCCTTTACAAAACAATAGTGAAAAGGTGAGGAACATAAACTGGAAAAATTTCACTAGAAAATCCTTAATACAGTATAAAGCAGTCTGCTGCAATACAGACAGTAGATGACACCTAAACAGTGTAAAGAAAAAAATCCAATCACTATTCTAATTAAGCAATTTGAGTACTTGAGAACTTTTAAAGTTGAGATCAAAATAAAACAATGGCATATTGATAAAGTAGACAAAACCTACAGAGCAGAAAATATTTTAATTATAATTATTCTGAGGAAATAATACTCAATAATTTAGCTTTACTTTCCTATATCCTTACAGTCACATCTGACTTAATAAAATTAAGAGATGTTGTTCATTTATAGACATTTTTCCAGGAGCTTAAAAAGAGAGAAAAAAACCCCAAACAAACAAAAAACCCTAAACCTACACCACTTTCCATGTACATCAGGACTATCTGAAGATGTGCAACAAGGCTGAATACCCTCTGTAAGGAAGGAGCAGAGGTTTCTGGAAATGCTTACTTTATCTTCAGAATATACCCAACACAAAGAAGAGCTCTGTTACAACTTGTTCTAACATCAGCTCATCTTAAAACCACTTCACACACTGTGTCAATACACAGGCTCTTTTGCTTTAACAACCTTTGGCACATCAGTCAGACTGGAACCAGAGCACAGAGATCTATCTACAAACCACGAAGCTGTAACAGGATTACAGACAGACCCTCTGTCATTCTTCAGTAAGAAGAGAGAATAGCAAATGCATAGAATCCAAGATTTTTATTGTTTTTCTTCACTCTCTCCCAAGATTAATGTGCCCAGTTTGAGTAAGTTCTTCAGCATCCTGAACATTGCCATGCAGGATGCATTGCCATGGTGCCTTATCAAATATTTAAAAAAAAGTAATCTATGCATATAAATTCACACTTTCAACAAGCTGATGGAAGTTCCCTACCTTATGTTATGAAATTCATGTGAGGATCAGTAACTAGCACTTCCCAAAGGCTTCAAATTTCAGTGCATTAAGAGGATTATGGAGGGCATTAATCTAAGAATACATTCTGACACTTGACTGACATTCGTTATGACGAATAGGGATAACAGGGAGTCACCTTGTTTTGCAGACTACAAGGGCAACGAATTAACAAAATAATTAATGTAGAGAGCACAGGACAAGAACAATAGTATATGCTGGAACTGACATTACCTTCAGCATCCTTGGAATCTTCATCTTTATCTTCTGTTCCATCACTGTATTTTAATTTAAAAAAACCCGAAAAAACAAAAATATGAATACAATTATATGAATAAACACCAAAGGTAGTAAATCCTAAGACTGTAATAAAGGTTAAACAACTGGAAGATCATAAAAGAATTAAGGCGTGATCATGAAAAGCAGCTTTGCTTCTCACATCATTTCATGTTGTAAACAGACTTATCATCAACTTCACAAGATTTGCTCTTAGGAAAAGAAGGGAGAAGAGAGAAACAAAAGAAAGGTGTTAAAGGTGTTACTTATTAATTTTAATAGCTTTTCTTCATATGTGTAAAGGTTGAGCCTTCTTATGTCACAGATATGAATAGCTACAGATAAGCCATAAGTGGTCTATAAAAACCAATTACTAAGCAATTTTGAAAGTTTACACATCTAAAGGGGAAAATACCCAGAAATCCTGTAGGAAGCAAGCTCTAGTCTGCATGAAAAAAAGTAAATCTAAAGACTTGTAAAATTGCAGGCAAGAACATGCAAAAAAGGGACCCTTTTGCAAGCAAAATATATTCATCAGTTTTAGCACAGCAAAATTTAATCATTCAGGATGGATTAATTAATGAAAAAATCATATTGTGATTAAGTGAGAAGAGTGTGAATAATGTATCAGCATAAAAATGCACTGTATTTTTATTTTCAAAAATGATGATTTCATGCATTAATTATGAGGAACCCATCTGGTTTATATTTCTCAACTCAACCAACCTGTCTGATGTTGGAAAGGATAAATTCTCCTCATACATATCCCCTTCTAAACCAAGACTGCTCCAGCTACTGCTGTTACCATTACTGCCAGGAGAAGAAGAGAAGACAGCTGAACTAGAAAAGAACAATAGCTCAAACTAGAACCTTCATTTTCCTTACAACTGTTTTGTCAAGACATTAAATGCAAGAGCACTGAAACTTTCTAGACAGGTTTGCTAGAACAAGCCTAACTGTCAGTGTTCTCCAGAGCAGCAAAGTGCACAATAATGCAAAACTAGCAGGTTTCAGTACACAGGTGAAAGTATTAATTTGTACTCATTAATTTTCCAGATGAATGCTAGCAGGAATTCTGTCCTCAGGTCCAAGCACATCACTCGTTATTTAAATAAGCTCAATAATTTCAAAAGGATTATTCATAGGAATATGGATTACATCTGTAATATTTGCTAAGGAACAGCTAAGAGTTAATAAAATTATGCATTGTGAAGACAATTTCACATATGAAATCCTTCCATCTCACTCAAAAAAAGCCAGTAATGATCTCCAACAGCCTGATGAGAAGGAATTCCTACAGTAATTTAGTAAATTTTGAATACTGTTCTGCAAGTTGATCTTTTTTATAAAAGGGGGTTTATAAACCTATGAAAACAATACTAAAAAGATGACTTCACTTACAGTTCACAAAAACACTGCATTTATTCTATGACTACATTCAACCCAGTGCAAAGAACTGAAAAAACTGAGCATGTTCAATTCTTACCCTTGTTAATTTTAGTCATTATAAATAGCACAGTTTGTTAAGCCTGTCAATATGTACAAGATTGAGTAACTCATATGATTAAATCTCCATTCCCCAATTTCATACCTCCCCCAGAGCATGTCTGGAAGCCTTCCAAGAACAGGACTTCCAAGTAGCCAGCATTTTTCAAGAAAGTAAACTGTCTACTAGAGATGGCATGAGAAGCTGTGGTGTAACTGCAGAGAACAACCGCTGCAAGAAAATGCTCTCTTCACCTCAGTGTTATGTGACTGTTGAAGCCCTTTTCCACTCATACCACTCAAGGCAAATAGCAAAATGGTGGAAGAAAACATTTCATGGGACAGACAGTCTCTTTCAAGTGTTTGCCAGTAACATTATCATCTATCAGTGTCCCTTGCTCTCCAGTATGCCTGCTTGGATCCTAATTTCAAACCAGTGAAGTAACAGCAGGTTAGCAAACCTGCAACATAAACACACCTGAATAACATGAAACAAAGTTTAAGAAGTTGCAAGTGCTTCATTCAGCACATTGGTGCTTATTTAGACTACAAGTCCAAAGAAAAGTCAAAGAGCTCTCTTGCTATGCAAACAAGAAAAAAAAAAATTAAAGAGCAGAAGCTTCTAAAGAAACCAACTTGCAGAGAATGCAAACCCGATCTAAAAAACGTTTCTGAAGCTACTGTGTGAGACTATCACACTCTATATGAAGTATTAAATTTAGCTTAAAATGGTTAAATTACAGGTATAAAAACATTTAATATAGCCTATTGATATCAATACCTCGCACTTAACACAGCCTCTTTCACTGAAAGCTACAGATGCAGACCATAAATAGAAGTAAAGCTGCCCTGGTTCTCAGACTAAAGGATAAAGAATTTGCAATCTAACAGAGTTGCCTTCGCACACTACTGTTCTGATCAGGTAAGAAACTTAATATATTTTACAGAGGTCAATTTTGGTCTGAAATAATCATATATATTGAACCATATGATCGCAATGAAGTATGAAAAAGGGATGAGACCTTTTTATAATGTGACCTTTATTTTAAATTGCCAAATTAACAGTCTTTAAAATACACTCCTGTAACCACAAAACAAGGAATAAACAGACAAAGGCATTATAATGCTTCTGTAGTGGTTCATGCAGCTCTTCAACATGAGACTAAAGAAGAATAACGAGCAAAGTAAGAGGCTTCTGCTCTGAATTATAACCAAACCTGGATGCTCTGATGCATCCCCTGGAAAAGCCTGTATATACACTTTTGCTTACACCTATGCATAAACTAGAGAGAAAGCTTAAGACCTAGCATTAGGCATGAAAAGCAGAAGACACAAGCACATCCCTGCATAACAAACTACCGAGTTCTCTAAAAAACTTCCATCTAAATGGAACTGCCTTTGGGAAGCGGTAAATTAATTTCTTGTTTTGCTTTGCTTGTGCATGGCTTTTGCTTTGGCTGTTAAACTGCCTTTATTTCAGCCCATGCGTGTTCTCACTTTTACTCTTCCAGTTCTCTCCCCCATCCCACCTGGGAGGAGTGAGTGCCTGGCTGGGTGGGGCTGAGTTGTCAGCTGGGGTTAAACCACAACAGGGTGTTATTACTGAATCTGGTCTTGTTACAGATCTCCCCCTGGCTATCTTTTTTGACTCAGGGCAATAGCCCCAGATCCTTCCTTCCACCTGATAAACCTCAGTAACACAAATGAACACAGGTGCTGTTACCAAGCCACAATTCGTTCTGTAAAACCAGCTGATCAATTTGCATATGGCAGTTTCCTCCATCAACACCTTGCTATCCAAATTATGCCTCCCCTTCTATGAGTAACATGTTAATTCAGGTCATTCCTCCTCTAATGTGCCACAGATTTTCTTCCAAGTTATATAAGTTACCTTCTTTTCATTTACATCTGCTTTGGAATGATAAACAAATAACAAATACAACATAGGCCCTATGGGTCCAGAAATTTTTTTATACTTTTTCCATTATCAACTAACCTATATTCTATTGTGTAGTTATAACCGCCAATATAGCGAATATTCTTCCTTATACTCGGATTTTCATCATAATTTTCACTTCAAGAGATGATGTTTTATTAAAATAACTAAGTTAATGTATTCTTTTACAAAATTATTAAGTTGTATGAGTGATAAATTATAGTAGTGTTTTGATTAAATTATTTAGTTAAGCATAACATGAAAAATATTGCAGACATTTAACTGAGGAATTTCACATTGATATCAAATAACCTATTTGTATATTATTTAACAAGCACATCTCCCATACTTTCTTTAACCTCAGCAATGCTGGAAGTACTAACTAAAGAAAAAAATTGCTCTCCCGTTTCCGCTATTCTTCAGCAGAAATGCTGAACTTGGTTACATCAATCATAGAAAACTAAGTTTACTCATTCCTCATACAGAAGCCTGGGTCACAACTCTCAATATAATTCTCCCTGGAAACAGACACAGACATTGCAGATTTCAGAAGTCCCATTCTAATATTTGTTAGTTATCAATCAGCCAGGGACAGTGCAGTGAAAAGCTCTGTAGAAAAAATTACTACCCTGAACAGGTAAGTTCCAATATTACACACCTGCAAGTCCATGGTTAGCAGTATATAAACACTCCACCACTATGAGTTAGAGCAGCTTATAATCTCCAGTCCCAAAAAGCCCAAAAATAGCTGTAAAAGCTCATCATGCAAATTAGCTAGTATTACTTCTTTTCAAAAATAAATGAATCTACATTAAACACTGTTTCAAGGATTAAGTTTTAATATTTTAGAGCACAACTTATAAACCGTACTCTCAAGCTGTGTTTTACACAGGGTGGTTGTTTTTAAAATGCTTACATCTTTCGCTAATACTTAAATTTTATATGTACAGTTTTACTTGATGTCACTCCCTGGCATCAATGACAATGCACATGCCATATACTTCACCGAGTATGAACATTCATGGCCAACAACGTTTTGTAAGAAAACAAAATCATAATATTAAAGCCATTTTTAACAAAAAAGTCATTGTGTGCTGATGACAAAAATAACCTCATCTCCCCCACATCCCAGGAGAAATACACTTGATGACACGTTATTTGATGTCAAGGTAACTGTTTAACTATAGTAACATCTTTATAATTACCTGTCACTTAGGTGAAGAAAACTGCTGCTCTCATCAGGATGTTCATCCTCAAAACTTAGATTGGACCAACTCCCAGTGCTATCATCACCGATACTAAGGCTCATCTGCTGGCTAACAACAGATTCAACAGAATGAAATCCTTCTCTTCCAACAGAGCTAAACAAAAATTTAAGACAAAAACATCACTGCATTTCAATGCTGGTCTGTGTTAGTTCATTCACAGCAATTTAATACCACTCCAAAGACATTAAAATCCAAGGGAAAACAAAAGGTGGGGAATCCCTTCATTTGTACCCTATTCTCAACACAAGAAGTAGTGCAACCAAATGGGTCTAAAACATCAACAGGGTTAGGTCAGGGATTTCTATTTGGAATTCTTTCACTACAAATCAAAGGGAATGGTACAAATTCTCTCATTTGGAATATTATTTGCTATAAAGCACTGAAAGCACTGTAGTTGTGCATACTATGTATCAAGGTACACTTTTCAAGCAGAAGACTTACCATTTCTGAACTTGTTCACCACAGGACAATGTGGCTATTCTCCGTGGCCTGCTTTCAGTACAAGCAGCTAAGTGGTCTGCTACTGTAGGCAAAGTGCTTAAATACAAGCTGGTGTCTAAAATACTACGATTCCACTTTTAAAAAAGATCTATCTGTAGAAAAGGATTTGCTTTTCTTCTTCAAGAAAGTGTAGCGATGCACGACTTGTACAGAATTTTTCCCCTCAAGAAGTTTAATTTTTTTATCCAAAAAACAATCAAGCAACCATATCACATAAAACTTAGTCTTTAGAAGACACTTCAAAAATTCATTTAAAGAAGTTTGAACTCCTTATTAAAAAAAAAGCAAAAAACTTACAAAATGAGAACATGCAGTTATGAACTAACTTTCATGTGCAAACTGTGATTATCTATATATATATATATGAAGTGGTAGGAAGTTCAAGAAAAATGATCATCCTACTCCCACATAGCAAGCAGCCACAGTAACATTCACTATTTTAAAAGTCAACCTTAACCACATCATTCCTAACACTTTGCTCCAGTGAGCATGGATTTGTACAAACATATAGCTGAACTGGAACCCATCAGGGTAATAAAAAAGATAATTTTTCCCATTTTTATTTACAGTTATACCAGCACCTGTTGTCTACATCACACAAGGCAGTTTCTCAAAGAATGTATGCAATACATACCACACACTAGATGACAATATAAGAAACATTTATAAATTCTGTCACAGCAAAACTCTAATATTGCCTTCTTGCCACAAATTTAATAATAAACAATGTCTCTTTTTACCCTGAATTTTGTTGTTGGCATATTCTAAGTAGAATTTTTAAACAAAGCATCATCTTTGATACCATAGGTATAGAAAAACATCACCAAATGACTGCTTCCTTTTTCTGTCACACATTGAGTAAGGACCCAACCCTATTGTGCAAAGACCAGCAAAATGCTACCCATGAACACTTCTATGCTGTTGTGTGTTTCATATCAAATCTTGTAAAATTTAGTTCAGTCCCACTGTGGCCTTTAGCCACTGAACATATAAAAATCAATTCTATTATTCATCGTGATGCCCCTCCAAACACGAGAGAAAGAAACTACTGTGAGGAATTACCCTTAAAAAAAACCAAAACAGTAGGAATTTAAGTATTACTCCAAATTTTAAAAAAACAACATGGTAAGGATTGCTCTTTGACCTGAAGAGATTTCACACCACAGTCTGTTTTAGGAAACAGTTGTTTGCCACAAATTCACTGTGGCACATATTTCCTATTTATAGGCCTATTAAAGCAAACAATATGTTACCCTTTGCTAAATATCCAAGAATTTCAAAGTCATTTCCTTGTTTATTGTATTACTATTTTATAAGCTAAAGTGTGGTTTAGTAAGCTGGTTTTTTCTGAAAGTAACAGGTCCTTTTTCTTTTTTTTTTTCCTAGTACTAAAGACACTATCACACCACAGCCATAATAAAAAATGAAGTCTTCATACTACAAAGCAATGGCTCATTTGGCCAGCATCAAATGTTGAAGAGGAAATACAAGCAGGGAACAAGCCTGGCTTCTGTCATGGCTCATAGATCAACAAAACCTGTAAGGATTAGTATTCACTACTGTAGGTAGTGTTTTCAAGTTGAAACAATAAGTTCCACTTATTAGTCACCTACTGGAACATATGTATGCTGATATACATAGTACCTCGGTTTCAAACTCACACAGGTGGAAAAAAAGCTTTTTTTCCCCTAGTTCTGAGTCATTTAAATATAACCAGAAGAATAAAAAGAAAATACTCAGAACATAAAGTGTATCTAAGAAAATATACATTAAAAGTCCTTCTGAGCACATATTTGTATTAACGATCCTTTTTCTGGTACAAAATGCAACAAATAAAGAGAAAATTAGTATTACCTTATGGTAACTGCCTGACCAATATTAGTCATAGCTGATGTCATTATTTCAGTAGTAAGGCTTTCAGCAAAACTGACTCCATCTTGTCCAATACCACTGTCAGCTGTCAGACTTGTGTAACTCAGCTCTCTTTCTGCTTTCTCTACTGCTGCAGTAGCCCCCTTGTCAGAAAACATTGTCCTCTGTTCTACATCAACGTGAATTTTGGGAATATCAAGCTGAAACACTCTTGAATTTTGACAGGCACCACCCAATCCAGAATGAAGAAAATGCCTCACTGGAATGCAGGATTCTTGTGCAGGTAGATGACGGGACATACTTTCTGTACAGTACCGATGTTCCTTCATACTGCAGCATCTACAGACAGTTCCAGAAAAAGGAGATAGTTTCTCAGTATATGAGACTTTATCCCCATTTTTTCTGTTTTCAGCCACATGGAGAACAGCAGACTCTAAACTCATTTCTAGAGTATCATCTGCTACTTTCCTAGCGTATTGTTCTATAGCTTGAATTATGCCTTCACTGTAGCCATTTTCATTTATATTACCTGTACTATGATAGATTTTATGATCTGGGGAGAAAGGAAGAAATGTCCTAGAAAACCTTGTATTAATGAGATCCCCTGTGACTTCATCAAATTCAGTCTTTTTATATAGACAGGAATCTGTTAGAGACTTTGGCAAACATGCTCCCGACATTTTCAGTTTGTTCCTGACATCACAAGTGATACTGTGAGCAAGGGATTCGGAGAAATGTAACAACTCTGTACATTCAATTCTCTGTGCGCCGACACTCCTCTCGAACGTTTGGCCTTCACAGCGATGAATGCTGCTGTTCACTTGCTGTACTGCATCTTTATTCCCTGCTTTGATCAGCTCCAGCTTACCATTCACCTGTGCATTTTGCCCGGGAAATGTCTTTCTGCTGTATCTGAATTTGGTTTTTCTAGCTGCTTGCTGCAAGCCTGATTTGATAGACCTGTAAGCAAGTCTGCTGGCATACTGATCCACTAACAGCTCAGCATTACCTCCTTCTCTTTTCAGAAGCCGGATAACATGATCTGCGTATTCGTCAGTCACACTTTCACAGCTCGGGTACTTGGAAGTCAAACCTGTTGTGCCTGAACCTTGTGGTAAAGGAAGCATGGACAAATCCCTCTCCCCCTGCCACTGATCACGTACTGGGCCACACCATTCCTTTGAGCTACCATCTTTATCACCTCTTCTCAGATAAAAGCAATCCACCTGGCAGTTAACCCGCTTCAGCCTCAACAGCTTACAATGCCTTGATTTCACTACTTTCTTGGCCTCACTAATGACTTTTCCTGCCATATCACCTGCATAATTCCACAAGGAATTGCATGTCTCTTCTGGGATATTTACAAATGCAGTATATCCGTGTATTTTCTTTTGCATACCTAACTGAACCTGCCTACCAGCTTCTCTTTCATTTGTTTTACAACCTAAATGGGAAGCAGCCATTTCAGTCGCTACTGAAATTATGTGGCTAGATAGGCAATCTGCATATTGAATTGTTTTTGCTGAATGCTCCTCTTTCTCAACAGGCATTTCAGAATGATCTTCATCTTCACTGCTTTCCACTTCTTCAGAAAGGGACCGCATGAGTTTCAGCACAAATTCCTCATTTTCCAAAGAGTCGTGTTCAGTTTCAGGCAAATCAGTAATGGATGGATTGTAGGGTGTAGAAGGTGGTGTTGCAGGAGCAAATTCCTTTGCTAATTCTCCCTTGAGTTTCTTGGAGAGTTTTCTTAGGTTCCTTTCAGAACTACCTTGACATGGTGCAAAAGGAGTCGGTGGGGGTGTATCAGGCATTAAACAGGTATTTCCATGTTTCAGGCTTGATTTTTCTTCCATCTGCAAAGCACCTTCACTGCCAAACACCTCTGATGAAAAGCTATTTGCATGCAGAAAACAATCAGTTTGCCTGTAATTCAAAGCTCCTCCTGACAGTTTCTGGGTATCACTTTTATTGGAAGGCTTGTTTAAGCATGTTATTGAACAGCTTCCCGTGTCAGTACAGTCCTCTAGAACATGCCTAGCAAAAGTCACAGTGGAACAAGGTGGTGGTGATTTTGAAGACAACCTGTTTCCTTTTTGTTCCTGCCAACAATCTTTAGATTCCAAAAAACACTGAACAGAATGAGTTGGAGTAAGAAATTTACATGGATTATTCAAAGGCAACTGTTGTTGTTCCACAATTATAGAAACATTACTTTGTTTCTCAGCCTCTTGCTTCTTTATCACACGTTGTTCTTTCCGATTGGTATCTGCGTAAGTCTGTGAGCTCACACTACATGTTAAATTCTCACTGGTGTTGCATAACACAGTTTTACTTTCTTCCACAGATTGTTTTATGACATACTTGGCTAAATGATCAGCAATCATGCTCTTAGGGGAGTCTTCACCAATACCTTGCATGTAAGGTTTTTTATCTGTTACTTTTCTTGTTAAAAAATCTGTATATTCTTCTACTGCTTTTGTTACTCTAGATGAGGTTATGGCTTCATAAGCTTCATTAACTATCATGTCTACCATAGTTCCAGAGAAAGTATTAATGCCTTTTGACCCACTTGTTAATTCTGAATTATTGTTCATTCCAGATCTGTTATTTCTTAGTTTGGTATCATTCTGGTTACAAAAGAGTGATGGAGTACTTTCGGTACTTTGACTACGATCCGAAGCTAGACAAATATTTCTGAAAGAAGCTACTTCCTCCTCTCTCGTTCTGCTTGTGAAACATGGATGAGTGTAGTCTTCGAATACCTTCATGTTGTCATCAGCACTTGGAACAGTGGATACCTTTGTTTTGTAAGCATCAGAGGAAACCTGCTGCTGACGAAGAGCTCTTCCAGCTAAGGGCACGGGTATTGAACTTACAACACCAGAGGTACAAAACAGAGCTTGCTGTACTGTATATTCCTTCTTGAAGTCCTGGATTGGCTTTAGTGCTACCCTATCATTAAAATTAGGAGAAACTGTGGAAGTCTGTGTTGACTCTAACATACTTTCTGCGCTTACGTATTTGATATTGTCCATGGAAACACTAATGGCTGCTTGTGTTGTGAAGGTCACATCAACCTGAGATAGTTCAATAAATGCCTCCTGAATGACAGATTCAGACAAATCTCGGGCATAGGAGCTTACCACTTTGTTTTCATAATCAAATGATGAGGACTGTGCAGTAGGTGTTGATGGATATGAAAACTGGCATACTTCCATGATTCCTTCAAACACAAGTTCTTCAGCGAGGTCTGCTGCAAACCGTGCAACGGTGTTGGTAAATATTTGTTTCTTTACCTGACGCAATTCTTTCAAAGCACCAGTTATAGCTTCGCTCACCAAAAAGTTTGCTATTCCATTAATGGCACGCTCCTTTAGTGAGATTGCTCTACGTCTTCCAATCTCATAAAAAGCCATTTGAAAGACTGAAGAAGTCAACTTGGCAGCCAAATGACAAAGTGCATTTGTGCATGAAGAAACACCTTTTTGGAGGTCTTTAAATGCACTGCCAAAACTTTTTTCAACTAATTCAGTTGCAAATTTTTGAATGCTATCTCTGATCATTAGTGACTTATGTTTAGATTTTGCTTGCTTCTCTGATTCCTTACTAGTTTTCATTTTGAGATCTGCAGCTTGCCTCTTCTTCTCTTTCAAAGAAACCCTTTTGTACTTTGAATCATTCTCTGCACACACTCGTTCTGACGAGGACTCAGCAAAAAGAACAGAACCCAGTATTTCAAATGAAACACTATCAGCATATGCTGAGTAACTCTTGTAAGTTGCATCACGGTGACTTTGACCGGTCCCACCTCCACCAGGATTAATTCGACACAAACATTCAGAAGAACCGCAGCTCCCTAGTGGGCTGAAGGCTGATGTTCTGATAGGGCTGAAGAAGCCTCCATTCTCTTCCCCTGATGTTTTAACCGGGCGAGGGGAATCTGGGACCTCAAAGATGCTGCTGTATGGTGATTCCGGCTTACGAGGAGTTGGTTTCTTTACATTGGCTGGGAGAGTGGGACGATCAAACTTGAATTTCTGGGGATTCATTGTAACGCTTGCAGAAGACAATTTTTCATGTGCAATCCTCCTTTTCTGGGTGGGATTCCCTAGGATGGGATCCCTAATAATTTTACAAGAGTTTTCCAAGACTTGCTCCAGCTCATCAAACTGATCAAAACTATCAAAAAATTCACTTACTTCTGAGTCTGAATCCTCTATACCATCTTTTACTACTGGAATTTTTGGCAGCTGAAGTTTTGCCTTCAAGCTTTTTTGATATCCTTCTTCATCTAAGAAGATGATGGGGCTTGGGCTGGAGCAATCTGACTCAGAGGATTCCGCTGGAGAGGAAGAAAACAATGTTTTACGTAAAAAATTAACACCTTGATCAGAAGGATTATATGGCTTATAGAAACTCCTTTGTATCCAAGGATCAGAAATTGAGGTTGTAACTGAATTCTTTACTGAGGACAGCTCCTTAAGTCCCAAAATATCAATTAAAGCAGAAGATCTGGCAGATGACTTTCGATGTGCAGAACCTACAAGGATCTTTGAGTTAACAGCTTCTAAACATTGAGCAGGAATGGTCTGTGAAGCAGCATCTCGATGGTTTTGAGAAGTAAAGCTGCATGCACCTGAAGAAAAAAAAAAGTTAAAAAGAGATTGCTTCAAAACCAAAAATTTTCACAGAACTACAGCAAACTGGACAGATTTTAATGGCAACTGCTGGGTTTATTATTGTTGCAAAATGCTAGCTCATCTTCCATGATTAAAGCAATCTTTTCTTTAAATCCTATTATACAAATCTAATCACTGACAAATTAATGTATTTTTTAGCACACAAAGTAGAACAAGATTCTATTTGATATCCATCTGACAATGAGATTAGAATCTTTGGTTTATGAGTTGGTAAGCTGTTGAGAAAACAGCAAAATATTAATTTTTCAATATCCTTTTACAAAACATGATTAATGTAAAAAAAAATACAGTTTATTTACATTTACTTTCTTATTAAATCCCAACAGCCTAAATTTCAAATACCAGTTTCTACAAGTGTGCACGAACTTACCAGCACTTTGTATCTTAGAAGGTTCATCTTCATCTAAGTGCTCGAAAGCAGTGACAAAATCATCCTCAATTGAAGAAACTGACTGATTGGTGTCATCATCTTCTCCATGGGTTGCCTCTGTTTCATGCTTTTGTGAAGAGTTTATTTCCACTGCATATCTTATGCCTGTGGTATACTTGCTTAGCAAGGTAAATATATAATCAGCTTTGATCCTTGGGAATGAAGGGGACAGTCTCATCACACAAAACACTTCATGAAGTCGATTCTTGAAAAAGAGAGCAACAAGAAAACAAATATAGCAATCTTCAAGGGATTCCTTCAATGCATATCTATGAAGAGTAAATACTTTAAAAATATTTTAAATACAAGAAAATTAATTCAACAGTTTGCATACAGTGATAGCTGGAATGACTTACTAATTTTCATAACTTCTGCATTCTGAATCAATCATTGCAATAATGTAACACAACCATGATAACATGTACCCAAGAACCTATTGAAGAATGCATGTTAAAAATCCGTGGAAGAACACAGTAAACACAGTATTTCAAAGCACGTTCATGCTGTGTAATACTTCAGTTTATAGGATATTTCTTTCTTCAATGTAATTTTATCTTATATGTAGTGTTTGTAATTGGCAAGAATATAATTAGCATGGTAATAATGGGAACAATATAGAAATAAAAATAATGGAAATTATATCATTAACAGCATTTATAATTTTTTTTTTTTGTAAGAAAAGCGACCACTGAGTTTTATGAACGCCAGACACTCCCTTAATTTTTGGCACCGCTGTTTCAACAAAGAAAGTCTGCTGAAGATGAAAGCTATCTGAGCAGAGCAGAGATAGATAAGGTGACAAATTTCATATTCTTTCCAAATTGCCAGTGAAAGGGACTATAACCTAGCAGAAGCATGGGATCAGCACCATAATTAAATATTTATTAAGTATTTTCTGTAAACAACCCAGCACAGTTTATTTTCATGAAACTACAAAAATATATTAATACTACTTTGGCTAAGATGGCCTAAAACCAAAAGCAAGACAGGGCGTGACAAGACTAAACTCTCTAGGAAACAAAACATAATGCTTCTGACATGTAAGAAGACACAAAAATTTTACCTGATGTTTTGTGACATAAGGTTTTGCCAAGGTTTTCTTTACATCTTTTAGAAATAAAGCCTCGTTTTCTTTTAGTTTACGCAACTGGAGTGATTTCAGAACATCTGGAAGCTCTACAGAAACAGCTGACAACTCCTGATTTAAATTTAAATAAAAAAACATTGAGAATATAAAGTCAAAAATAGCACGTAAATGACAAAGGGTTTGATCTTATACCTCCCCTAAATCGTAACAGCCGCTAATTCTGGTAAAGTTTTTTTTTTTTCTTCCCTATGTCTTGCTCTGTCCCCCACTTTCTCAAACTGTGCTGTGAAGCTTGTGTAAACATGTTTTAATTAAGTCCATACTTGGAAGATGCTTAAAAGTCATAAAGCAGAATCTTTTAAGTGCTGAAAAGCAGCTGCACATCCTACATGGTATCCAACTAAACTGATCTCAGCTAATGATGGTTCCCAATGGATCTCTACATGTTCTTTATGTGCTTCACTGGAACAGTGTTCTAGCTCCCTATTACAAAAACATGGACAAGGCACTTCTTTAACACCACCCTGGACAACCTTTAGATTTTTCTAATACAGAAGAGGCCTATGAAAGATTTACAACTTTTTTTTTTTTTCCAACAGTCCAAACATTACTGATCCCTACAGTTCAACACAAATCTCCATAAACCTGTTCTGTCCAACTTGCTCTAAATTCCATCTAACTCTAAACAATCAAACAGCTCTTACCCATACTTGAAACAATGCCTAGTATTATAATTTGATGAATTAGCAACGTTGGATCTCATATGGAACACAAATGGATTCAGAGTTTCTGGTTTACATTTTAAATCAGCAGCAAACTATTACAGCAATCTGTCTACTAAGATCTAGACAGAGTAGAAACACAGAATTTTACAGTGAACATGTATTTTATGATTTATACTGCTGTGTAAATTGCACAGGAAGATTAAATCCTTAACTTATGAAAATGGCATATCACAACCCTCCTAGTTTGCTGCACTCCACCTTTTAAAATGTTATTTCCTTATCTAAGTCTCTAGGATAGTATCTTAAGGCATAACCATAATACTGGCTCCTGAACCCCCACCAGCAACCCACAGCTAGAGGTCAGTTCAGTAAAATTTTAGTTTCACACATGCAACTGGACCATATTAATAAGCACAGCTCAACTAACAATAACAAACCAAAATACTGATGCACATGTGTTTTTCCAGCAACAACAAAACCCAAACCTAAAAAGCACCCACAAAACCTGCAACCAACCGAACCCCTTCCCACCCACACATCCCCCCCCAACCAATCATCCCCTTCCACTGCATTTAAGTTGTTCCAGACCATCCTAATAAAAAGATTGAACCAGGTAACATTGCAAATACATATAAAACACTAATTACCATACTAAAATAATTATTTTCAACTTTTCAATGTGATTTGAAACTTTGGCTGTTAAATACTCAAGATACATCTATTTCATTTCTCAAACACCAAAATTCTTCCATTTAAAAAACTAGGTGCTACTTAGAAAAAAGCACCAGCTAGAAGAAAATAATTTTCCAGAATAGACAGATATATACTGTACCTGCAAGTGAGCAGTACCTATCTCTTCAGCAAAACCTATAAATGTAATCTGTAAAATAAATTCATAAATATAGTCAAGAACAGTAAGGATTTATTTTGTTTCCTGCAGATATTTAAGAGTTAAAAATTCAGCAGACTTTAAGTAAAAGCTTCATTCTACTGCCACAGAAACCATACCTGAGGGCAGCACAGCTTGCTCAAACAGTAGCACACAGCCATACATAACGAATAGTAACACTATACTATTTGACTTGAGAAAGGTCAGATCAGACTGAAGAGCATTTACAACTTTTAAAACCCACTACATGGGAATTGTTCTAGTGGCTGGTATATATAGACCAATACATACAAGCCTCATTACATCTGTTAGAATAAAGACGATTTTGCAAAGATGAGTGCTCATCTGTCCTTGCTTCAGACTGGGCACATATAAAACAGTTCCAGTCTGAAATCTGTCCACGCTAATAAACTGTTACACATTTGGATATACTGAACAAAGCATAATGCCAACACATTATGAAATTTACCATGTAAACTGATTAGCCTAAGGCCAAAACACAATGGATTACTTAAGCCACATATCTGCATGCCATTGCCAAGTAAACAAATTCCAGCATAAGAATTAAAATATCCAACCTCCAAAAACCCCCAAAAACGGTCTTGTCAGGCTCAGCAACCTTGAGTATGCCAGAAATACCAGTTTTACCTCAGGTTTTTGTGCTTGTGGACAGGGGAGATATTTTATCACATATTGTCCCTCTCTTCTATATACAGGTGTATTGTACCGTTCAACATGAACGACCGAAGTGAGACAGTCACTACTTAAATCTTGTCTCAAACATCAGATTTCCCTAGTTCTCATTTAGTATTTCTCTAACAACGTATCAATAGGCTATCTGCATACTCAGAAAAAAAATCCCAAGGCATTTATTTTCAAAACAAGGGAGTCAGAAAAGAAATTTTGCTTCCATTTTGTAGATATGGAATAAAGCAGAGAGACTAAACACTTCCACTGATATTTGAAATTCAGTTTTATATGGTTTGGGTTCCATTTCTTCAGAGCACTAAGCAATAGACTGATTTTTAAGCTATAACTCATAAATTTGTAGCAGCTACTCCAGTTACTCCAAAGAATATCACTATGGTTATACTGATTTATTATTAACTGGTTCAGCTACCTGCTTGTACATACACAGAATCTCTGAAAGTACAGAGCTAGAAAAAAGAAATGGCTGGAAAACAATTCTGTTTTGAACTGCATTTGTGTTTCGAATACGTTCTTTCAAAGTGCGACCAAAAAATGAGACCTCAAACTTTATTTTCAACTGAAATCACACTATAAAAAGTTCTGACTTGTTTATTTCAGGGTGCCTCAGGCTGGGTAAAAGATCTCATGCCTCCAGTAAATATCTTCCTGCTTACATCCACTTATCCTTATGTCAGCTACAACAAGATCATAAATGAAATAATGCTTCTCAGTAGCATTCCAAAGAACTCCAGACAAATTACACATCCCCAGCACCATATTCACTGTGTTACCTTTGAAACAATCCTGTTTGGGCAATGTTACTTTTCAAGTCCTACACTTTCTCTTCAACTCCTACACACATCTGCACAATATCTGCAAGATACTCTTCAACTTCTACATCTTCTTATCTGTACAGTACCTACAATGTGAACAGAATTCCTCCAGAGAAGAGGTAAAATATCAAACAATTTAAACAATCTGGGAAAAAAACTAGCTCTCTGAAGAACATATTGAGAAACTCTAGAGTTTGTTGCTGTTAGAGGGTTTTTTTGGCAGTTTTGTTTGGGTTTTCTGTTTTCTTACATGCCCCTTCCTCTTCCTTAAGATAATGATTCCAATCCTTATCTTCTCCCAGGGGATATCTCATTGTGCAAGAGAGGGCAATGTGCAGGAATCACAGTGTTACACAAATGAAGGGCAATACTACATTGCAAGGTCAGCAGAGAGCTGTCAAAGAGACCACACCGCTACTGAGTCTGTCTATTTTTGCTGCAATGACAAAGCTAATCTGGATCTCTTTATTGTGCCCAAAGTCCAGTTTTCACAGAAAAAAGAAATCACCTTTTAATACCTTGAACACATCTGAAGTTAGTACATCAGTTTAAAAGTTGTTGGGGAGTAGCCAAGGAAACAATAAGGTCATCAGTAACACAAGTCCTTTCTTTAACCGAAAAGTAAGTGTATGAGACATGATATTCTAAGGTTATCTTAAGCCACAGGTACAGAGGAAATGGTACAGGAAAACCTAAACTCTAGTTTTCTCAAGTCTGAGTTCTTTTAATGTCATTCTCCATATAAGTATCTTTTCCTGTATTTTCGTAAGAAAAAAATACCTGTTCTGTGACAGGATATTGACCCTCTTCCATTTTAACCAGAGAGCTCTTAATTGCTTGAGCTAATAAGGTAACTAAATATAGTCAACTGTCTTTCTCCACAGGGACCATCATTGCAGGCATATAAAATATGCTCCCAGCTATTTCTCAGGCAATTCCTACAAGACAAAAAGACCTTCACAGATTCTAAAGCATGGTCTGTCTGATTGGATAAAGACAAGGTTTTGCTCTCACCTCCACTGTGTAGCTCTTCCTCCTTACGTTAATACGTCACAGCTTTCATATTTCACAAATTCAGTTTCTTGGCTGCTCCCCAAATGTTCCACAGTCACAACCCCTGACTGTATCCATTCCATCACAAAACCTCTGGTGTTATCCAGGCAATCCTAACTCGTCTCTGCTGGTCACACAATCTGCCTCTTGCTACTGCTTATGCAGTTATCAGTCTCCCCTAACCATTTTCTCAGTTGTCTTCAATTCTCCCTATCTCAGCTCCTCCACATGGCCAGTTCAGGTCATCCTCTCCTTCTCTCAGCTCCTTGTCAGGCCTGTCAACTACTAATTAGAAGTCTTTTAGAACAGGTAATACAAGTTACATAGTACACATTGCTTGTCACTCTTTCCTTTTCACTTTGGAGAAGCTGAAGTTAGCCTTTTAACCCAAACAGTTCTAGTAATTCCTCCTTAAAGCTTGAGATTTACCTAGAGAGTCCCACATTCTGTCAGGTCTACTTCTCTCTAGACCTCATCCAGATTTCAGCCCATCCATAATCACACAAAACAAGTCTAGATCTGCAATCCTGAGGCTTCAGCTCTTATCTTCAGACCTGAATTAAAGTGTTCTGCTACTTAGTTAGGACACCATCCATACAACCTTGATCACAGCAGTGCTCACAAATCCAGTACACCCAAGTCATCCATTTACACATCTTGGTTTTCTAGTTTCACAAATCCTCCGAAGCAGAGAACTGTCATCTTGAAATGGCACAGCTCTTTTTAAGACTTCCAGTGACTAAATTCAAAAATGAGAATAGAAGGTATACATTTTGTGGCCAGTAAACTGCAGCATTGCTTCTATTTACTATCCTGCAGCTTTCCATAGTGTTTCAAGAGAAATTGTTTTCTATCATAACCATAAAATATATATAGATGGAAATACTATGGCAAACCTCAATAAAATTATCTTGTTCTTCCCGATTTAAGCATTCCTCTGCTGATATGTTGCATAACTCTTTCTTGCTGTGTAGCAGTGACTTCATAGAGTGCAGTATACTTTCATCAAAACTCTGAAAAAACAATGGAAAAAGAAATTTAAGAAAAAAATGCATTTTCAGTTTCAGATACATGGTCCATCCATCTACTCCCTGCTCCCCACAGGTTTTCGTACTCTGATGACTATTTCAAATTATTTTGTATATAAATCACCAGGTTTGAAGTTTAAATTTACTTCAGGACATGAAGTTGAACCAGGTATGTGTTTTCCAATCAATACTTTTATTCCAAAACAGCTTGACCATTCTGTATTAAAAAAAAAAAAAAAAAAAAAAAAAAAAAAAGAGATGAGAACACACAGAATTGGAAAAAAAGAACAGATGAATCCAAGAAGAAATCCAAACCCCATCTATTCCTTGCATTGAAGCCTGTACATGGAACTTTTCCACCAGCTTTTCCTTAAATAGTATGAAAAGCAATTTTAGCCAAGAAAAGTAATGGAGGTGGCTTCGAAAGTCAGAGGGGAAGAAAACAAACAAAGAAACAAAACACCCAAGAAAATCCACATACGTTCTTTCGCATTCCATGAAGAATATAAAACAACTGTAACTTAATCCCATGTAAATACTTGTAACGTTTCTTGTAATTACACTTATAGTGACATGCAAGCACCCAGGGACGGCTAAAAAAGGCTGAAGAATCCAAGACCTTCTCCCAGTGTAACGAAGTGCAGCAGAACAAAAGAACCAACACTATGAAGGCAAATAAGACCACAGAACAACAAAAACTGGTTCACTCAGCTCAGCTTGTAGAAAAAGCAATATCCTCTCAATTGTTTTAGGAAGTCAGCAATCTTATTTTTTTAATTTAAAATTTTCATCTTCTCTAGCAAATTGTAAGGTTAAGAAAACAAATAAAAACATCTTATGGTTAAAAATTATTAATCCAGTTAATTATTCTCTACAAGACTGCCCTGTTAAAAATTACATAAGAAATCAGTGTGTCTAATTTATGATAAGGTATTTCAAACTTGCATAACTTCTCAAACAATAGCAGAAGTGCTAGATAGCCAAATTTAGCCTGAGAATGTTTTGCATTTCTGGTACTCCCACAATAAAAACAATCCCTTTATAGTAAAAAGTGATCTTACATATTACAGTTACATCTCAAGAAAGATTTCTTTTCCTCTGTATAAAGAGCAGTATCAAATACTACTACATTGAAAACCAAATTATTAGAGCAGGGCCAGTGTCACCATGGTTGTGCTTATGGCAACACAAAATTAGGAAAGCATTTCTAGAATGAACAGACAAAAGCAAAACAGAACTTCAGACTCTTGAAATTGCCAAAATAGATTTCATTGTTAACCAACAAGGCTCAGACTGTCACTGACAGCAAAGGCCAAGTGACACTGAAGAAGTCAAAACAGTAACTTTTATAGAAAAGTAGTAGCTGAACTATTTTTAGAAGTATTTTAGGCAGATATTGGGTCATTTGAAATAAATTAATGAAGCGTTCACCTAATTTCCACTTTTATCTATTCCCTTGCCCCTGCACGTTTAGTTGCAATTTGCTTCCACAGTTCAGTAACATCTCTTTGTACTTTCCAAAGTATGCTGTCGGTGCCCTTCTCTGATTCTCTGGATCTTCCAAGTTTATAGGTGGCTGAAACACCAGTGTTGCTCAAAGACTGTTCCCCGGTAATTCCTTCATTCATCTTGTAAGAAGCAATTTCTGAAGCCAAGCAAGTTGAAAGGTCTCATTTTCAGCTTCTACAATAATTTAATCAGTCACAACATTCAAAATAGTAATTAGGGGGAAAAAAAGTCATATGACATGACCTGCTAATTTTCTGCAAGCCAACAGTGCTCCAGTTTGAGAAGGGATCATTGTTATTCTCTAGCTGGCTTTTCTAAAGCTACAAACTATTACACACACCTTATTTAAAAACAAGTACCATTCCCTAGTTTAACAGCTGAAAGTGACAATGAATAGCTAAGAACCAGAGCATGGTACAAGGAACTACTGAGGTGAAGGAAAATTATACATTTTGGAGAATATTAAGTTGAAGTGGGAGAAGAAGAAAGATGAAACAACTGGAAAAATCTCCCTAAGGTCTGGAAGGACCAGCATACAAGACTATATGCAGGTCTGGTAGCCCATGGTGGCACTATGCAACTGAAGAGATAAAATATCCGTATTTAAAATGATGAGAAATTAAGTGACACATTTTCCAGATCATATTAATAAATACAAAAAAGCTGAGAATGTGAAAATAATAAAGATATGGAAATTAACAGGCACACAATATACACAGAAGAAAAAACCCCCATCTATCTTGACTTCCATAGATCACTTAAATATATGAAGAGTTAATAAAACCAGATAAAGACAGAATTTACTAAAATAGCTGATTTTGGAAATGAAGACTTTGCCTAAATGGAGACAATAAAGGGTGGGTTCTGAGAATAGTTGATATAGGTCAATAAGCAACTTCCTCAAAATTTATCTTGAGACTGATGTCAAATATCATCACCACAAATAAATTTAATGAGGAAAAAAACAAATATGAGATAAAGACTGTTGATAATTTGAAGTAAGTAGGTGTCATCAGCTAAGAAGGAGAATAATAAATCATACAGGAAGAACTTGCTCAGCACGAGTGTTTTAAAAAAACAACAACAAGAAACACAAAGTTATGTCCTTAAAAACAAAAAGTAGGCTTTAAAATTTAATTGTAAATTCACAAGCTTGGAAGTAAAAGACCTGAGTTGACTTCTTGATCGTGGCATAGCAATGAATGAATAGTCGATATGATACTGCACTGAAAATAGCAAATATGCATCCTTTAGTGAACGAACTGACATCAGAGTCACTGAGAAGGACATCCTGTGTAATTGCACATACAGTATTATCCACATGTAAAAAGAAGATTAACTCACAACAAGCACAGAAAGTAGGACTATGAAGGATAATCACTGGAATGCAGAGGCTTTCATACAAAAGCAGACTAAAACCTTAGTTTACAGAAACCTTGGTTTCCAAAAACCAAGGCTAACACAGGACAGATCATCAATTGTAAAAAAATAAGAAGGGTGAAAATTAGCAAAAGAAAAGAAATTACTTAAGCAGAAGAATTAGGATATCCATGAACAAACAGGCATAAATTTGCTGTGAGTAGCTTCAGCCTGAAATTCAGTCTTCGTTATTGGCACAGTGTGTTTCAAAAAGACAAAACTAGCAGTAGGTTTAGGGGAAGGTGTTTTAAATCCCTCATTAACTGACAGGCAATACTTAGTAACTTTTTTATATTCTTATCCTTAGCAAAATTGTGCTTGTGACAGCAGAGGACCGGACCCAATTTTAGAGAAATCCTCCGGTCCAACAGCCACTGATGCAAGTTCTCTCACTATCCCAAACTAAGAGACGCAACTACATTAAAAAACTAAAATGTAGCAAGTTCCCAAGACTATCAGTTCAGGTAAGGTCAAGCGGTCATCTTCAACAAAAGGATGTAATTTGTTTTTATAAACAGTACAACTACTTCTAATGTACACTGACATATGAGCAAAAAACACCCAAGCAATCTATAAAGCTCTACTTGGAAGGCCTGTAGCACTTGGTATTCCTTCCTCACAGGAATTCTTGCAAGAAATCCTATTTCATTCACAAACACAGATTTCAAATTTACTAAGTGGTGCCAGGAGAAAACCACAAATACTGTCAGGGTGCTCAGACGTGAACAGTGGATATCCTTGTCATATCTCTAGCTCAACTGAGCAATTCAAAGATTTGCATTGCTCTGATCTCATGAAGTGTTTTAAAAAACAACTGCTGTCTAACATTTCAAACAACCTGTAAGATGACATGATCTCTAGAGAAATGAAGTGCAGTTCTGGACAGTCATCCTTACTCTGCTCTTAAGTAACAAAGCAGCTCTTCCTGATTTCATTTGCTGTATGATTTAAAGGGACTGAATATTTTAAGGTAATTTTGCAAAAACAGAAACTTAGGCTTTAAATATGCACACCATAACTGTGCACTGACTTTTAAGAGCTGCTACTGCAACATTTCCTGTCAGCTGTGACAAAGTATTTACAAAGAGGACAGGAATCAGACTGCAATCTTCAGTAAATCAACAGAAGGTAAAACACAGTGCAGTTCTGACCATCCTGCCTGGCTCTATGAGAAGGAAAGTTCCATACACAATCCAAATAGACACCTCTCAGGTAAACATCAAGAGGAGGCAGCCACAGAACAAAACAATGGAGTCTGGCTGTAAGAAAACGCAGAATTCTGCAAGAAGGGTTGAACTCACTTTTCTGGAACCACACAGTTCAGAATGCTTAACAGCAGTTAATGGAGCAGTTCACAGAGGTAGTATTTTAAGCAACTATTTGAATCAGTGAGGAATCACTGGACACTGTCATTATTAGAAAGAGATTTCTAAAACTCATAGGTCTAAAAACCTGGTGGGGCAAGGATGGTAGTATTTGTTTTGTTTAGTAGATTGAAACAGAAAAACAAATAAAGGGCAAATTGAAAAAATCCTCTAAAACTAAGTTTATGTTGAGGCTAAGCATGCAAAATTACTTGACTGCAGTTGAAGATCTCTATTTGAGCTGGAGAGTTCTCATAAACCAAAAAAATACTAAGTTTTATACCATGTGTCTTAAAGTGAAAGATTATCACCCATAATTACAAACTGCTTAATATATAGCAGTTAACATTCCATGTCAGGACCTGGAACAACTGACTACCTGCCTGGCTGTCTCATAACACTTTCCTTTGCCTTCAAATGGTTTCTACAGGACACATACCACAGACACTGTTTCCTTAAAACAAGAAAATCTGCTTATGAAAAAAAACAATGCAATTTCCATGTGATAAGATGCTTCCTTGCTCAGTTTCTCCCCTTACTGTTGCAGCAGCTTGCAAATAAGGAAGTTATTAATAACCAAGAAAGACCCAGAGAAAAAAGATTAGATAAATAAATTTGTTCCTTCAGGATAAACTGCAACTTTCTCATTTTATTAAGAACTTACAGAAGTTGCAAGAAAATTTTAGGAAGAGTATATTATGTTATCCAAGTTAAAGTGACAAAATTTAAAAAATAAATGAATTAATATTAGAAAAGCCCACTAATATCCTTCATAAGTGCCAGACTTACTTATTTTCTTTTTCACCAAGGCATTTCCTAAATGTTCATGTAAACACAAGGATAAACCAGACAAGAAAACAAGATCTAAAGATAAAAATAATACAAACAAGCCCTAACACAAGCTTCACAGAATTCAATGAAGACTATATATTCATATTTTATTACATACAAACTCAAAAAATCTGCTCTAAAGTAAAAGCTATATTTCAATACGCAAGGCAAACTCTAGGAAATTACTACATCACAATTTTATCACATAACCTTGAAAGACAAAAGCATGTGCTCTTTCCTTAAATTATGCTGTCTCCCAGTTCAATTACACTAAACATTCCAAAGAGCAAAGCAAAAGCACTTTCTTTGCCTTCTTGAAATGTCAGACAATCAAAATTAAAACACAGAAAAAAAAAAAACCCCACACTCAAAAAACCAAAACAAACCAATTGACTTGGTTCATTATTAGATCGAAAAGCTCTGAATTTTTTTTTTAATACAGATAATTACCTTTTCAACAGATATTCTTGATTTCATGCGATTGCCCTGAGCCTTGGCATAAATGTCCATGATCTCACCAATCTTGATATTTTATGAAAGACGTCAGCTCAAAAATACCTACAAAAAACATTTATATTTGATTATTTTATGTTTATCCATTTAGTTTCCATCCACTTCGAAAATGCAAGCAGATAAAAGCAGAACCACTAAAAACAATTTAAAAACATTTTAACACTGGGAAAGATTAAACAGCACACCATCCATACTGACAGCTGCATTTTAAAAAGTACCGTCTTAATGACCTTCTGGCATGAAATGCATAACATGGACATCTTGCAGTAAGTTTCATCATTTTCCTTTAACTAGAATTTCAAGGCTGCATTAGGGGTGGGGAGGAACATTACACTGAATATTGTTTCACTTACTATATTCACTTCATTGAATATTGTGTCACTTATACTCTGGAAAGTTTGTTTGTCAGCAGGTTCCCATACTATAAAACACACTGAAACAACCCTTAAACAATCTCAGGAGGCAAATGTACAACTCACCCACCCAGCCAACTGGCCTGGTCATGTCTGTCAACCTGAGGTACTACAGGCTAATATGGATCATCATTCCCGTCCTCTGGCTCTCCTCTGACAGCCCAGTCTCTGCTGACAAAACACAGCAGACCCAATGCATTTACCAGCACTCTCAATCAAGTAGGTCACAAGAGCTTCTGCTCGAGTCAGCTGCCCTTATTTATCTTAAGTGTAATTCTAACAACAAGAAGATAAAAAAAAATGAAATTAAAGTATTTTTTTTCAAGTTTCCCTCTTTAACCAGCAGCAATGGATCCAGTTTGTTTCATTCACCTCTACATCCCCAAAAACAGGCAACAAATACAGAGTGTTAATAAAGACAGAAAACACGCACTGGTGTTTTATGCTCTATGGAGGTTTTAATACTTCATCTTTTCCCATGATCACACAATTTAATCAGGAAAAAGAACTCCTAGACTATACAAAATAAACCAGGGAAGGAGCAAGTGCATGTAAAAATGACTGCAAAGATAAAGACAATAAACAGCATGACATCAGAGTATGGGTCTTCTTCACACAGCTGACCAGACTAGTTTTGTCGATCTCATCTCAAGCACATACTTAACCTTTATATGGGAAATAAATCTTTATATGGGTTTGGTCTCGAGTATAATTCATTTAAATAAGAGATTAGCAGTGTCATCAAGTAACCATATTCTTCATTTTCCTCCACCCCAGCACCTCTAAAAGTAAAACCCTTCAAGAATACAATAGCAAGAGATTATTATTAGGTACATCTATTCACATTTCACCTTGACTTCTGCTTTTCTTCACAAAGATGAACTTGCTGGAAGCTTAGAAAAGAAGATACACTTATGCAAATAAACTGCAATATTTTCACCTCTAGAGCACAGCTTCTCTCAACTGGATATTCAAAGTTTGGAAAATTAAGACAATTACACAAAGCAGCCAGGCACATGTTCCACAGATAATATATATTATACATTTATATAATAAATACAAATAAAAAATTAATTTCACAGTAAACTATGGCTAGAAGACTAAACACAACAATGCTTCTGCTGAAACTCTCGTGCTTAAAAGAAATAAATCCACAAAACAGTATCAGGCACTAAAAAGAAATCCACTTTACTTGTCCATACCGCTCTATCTTAAATGGCTAATCCACTAAAAATCCAAACCATATTAGAGAAATTCTCTTAGGCACTCCTCCTAAGAAAAGCCACCTATAGGAAAAGTTGGGTTTTCACGTAGGATAGCATACTTCAGCTCTACGTTTCTGGATGGATCCCTCGTTGCAGCAATTTTAACAAAGCCCAATAAAGCAGGCTATGGAGATGACTTTTTAACCCTGTTGGGCGCTGCAGTGTTTACTCAGGTACACAGTCTACAGTTACACAGTAAATTGCCTTCAGGTTAAGTAATTCCCTATGTCACCTGTTACTAACCTCTGGATACCTCAACATTAACCTGCAGGGTCCTCTACCTGTGAAACCAACAGACTTGTAAATCACAGTGTGAAGACTCTGAAAGATACTGGACAGAAATCACGCAGGTTTATAAACAATGCCATAACTATTTTGTCTTGTCTGTATCCTGTCCTTCAGTACTTGGATTATAGAGGTTCTCCCCACCACCTACAGCACCTCTGCTCTCTGTCCTGCATTTCAGAGAAATCTGAAGGGTTCCACTTGTCCAACAATGCAGCAAAACCTGAGGGTTTTCCTTTTAATATACAAAATTATTATCCATTTTCAGTGTAACAATAGTCCAGTCATCTGAGAAGTTCACAAACATTAGAACTAACTGAAAAGGAAGTGAAAGCACTGACAACAAAACAGCCTGGAAATAGCTCATTTGTATACATAAAACCTAACGTTCAAAATTGCTTTTACTTCTGGATATTGAATTTGACTATTAAATTTAATTTCCTCCCATTGTTAACTCAAAAAAGGGAATAAATGGCAGAAGTAGCAGATAGAAGAACAGGATTTTCCTGTTACTGAATAACTATCGGTAGGCACCCAAAAAAGGGAAAAAAATTGATCACACAACTAACTAATAAACATCCACACAGCGTTTAACCATCTTTACCTTTTTAGCAAGTTGGATCACCTTAAATGCACACATCATGGGCAACACACAAGAGGAGCTGGAAGCCTCTGTGCTGTTAGGAGGCTACAACTTAGTTGCCATTACTGGAACTTGGAGGGACGAATCCCGCAGCTGGAATGTGGCTGTGTGTGGCTACAGGCTGTAAAGAAGGAACAGACTAGGAAGGTGTGGCTAAATATTGCCCTCTACAATAAGAAATGGACAGTATAAAGAGCTGTCTGAAGAACAGCCATGAGCAAGCCAAAAGCATATTGGCAAAAACAAGAAAACAAGGTATCAAGAGAACGTTGTGGTTGATCCAGGGAAGCCTATTGAGGAAGCCCTCTTGCTCCAGCTACAGGAGACACCGTGCTCACAGGCTCTTGTTCTGCTGGGGGACTTCATGCACCCCCAAAATCTACTGCAAAAGTAGCACAGCAAGCTATTCCAGGCGAAGACTCCTGGAATGCATCGAGTATAGGTTCTTAAGACATAAAACAGACAATCCTAACCAGAGGGGATGTAACACTGGACCTGTTGGTCACCAACCTAAATGAACTAATCAGTGACAAGTCCGGGGGCAGCCTGGGCCATAGAGTCACACACTGGTGGTGTTTGCAGCCCTGAGGGACATGGAACAGACAAAAAGTTCAGGTTCCTAAATTTTGGAACAGTATACTTCTGGCTGTTCAAGGAGCTAAATCCATATGACCCCCTGGGAAACACTCCTGACAGACATGGGAGCAGGACAGAGCTGGCAGAACTTTAAGGACACCTTCCATACAGCACAAGAGCTACCACTCCCTGGGTGTAAGAAATCAGGAGAGGAAGGCAAGAGACTGGCATTGCTGAGTTGAGAACAAACTAAGACCAGCTGAGGTCAAACGAAAGAGCAAGAAGGAGATGCACAGGCAGTGGAAGCAGAGACAGGTATTCTGGCAAGAGTACAAGTACGCTGCCCAGTTTTGCAGGGATGAGATCAAAAGGCCAAGGCAAAACTGAAGCTGAACTTGGCAAGGGATGCAAAGAATTAGAAGGGCTTCTATAGGTATGTCAGAGAGAAGTGGAAGGTCAAAGAAAGTGCATTGCCACTGATGAACACAACAGGCAAACTGGTAACAACAGATGAGATGGCTGAGGTGCTCAACAACTTTTCTGCCTAGTCTTCACTGGCAACCGTTCTTCCCACACCTCTCCACTGGACGGACTAGAGGAGCAAAGTCCTCCCACTGTAAGAGAAGATCAGTTTTGCGACCACCTGAGGAATCTGAATGTACATAAGTCTATAGGACCTGCTGAGACACAACCCAGAGTCCTGACATTGGCTGACATAGTTATCAAGTCACTCCATCATATCTGAAAAGTCATGGCAATCAAGTAACTGGAAAATGGCAAACATTGTACCCACCTTAAAAAAGGGCAGAAGGGCAGATCCTGGGAATTACTGACCTGTCAGTCTCACCTCTGTGCCTGAGAAGATCATGGAACAGATGCTGCTAGAAGCTGTGCTAAGACACATAGAGACAGGACGGTGATTCAGGACAACCAGCACAACACCACCAAGGGCAGTTCCTGCCTGAGCAGTCCAGTGGCCTTCTATGATGGGGTGACTACATTAGTAGACAAGGAAAGAGCTATGGATATCATCTATCTGGACATCCTAAAGGCTTTTGACAAAATCCCCCAAAGCATCCTTCTCTCCAAACTGGAGAGATATGGATTTGATGGGTGGAATGTTCAGATAAGGCGCTGGTTGGATGGACTCATCTAGAAAACAGTAGTCAACAGCTCAATGTCCAGATGGACACTGGTGACAAGTGGCGTCCTTCAGCAGTTTGCAGTGGGACCAGTGTTATTTAGCACCTTCATTAATGACATAGACCAAGTGAATCAAGTGCATCCTCAGTAAACCTGCAGAAGACAAGCTGAGTGGTGTGGTTGACATGCCCAAGGTATGGGATATCATCCAGAGGGACCTGGATATGCTTAAGCAGTGGACCCATATGAAGGCTCTGGGAAGACCTTACAGAAGCCTTTCCATACTTTAAATGGGGCTTATAACAATGACAGGGACAAATTTTTTAGCAGTGCCTGTTGTAACAGAACAAGGAGGAATGGCCTTAAACTGGAAGAGGGTAGGTTTAGAATAGATACAAGAAATCCTACAATGAGGATGGTGAGGCATTGACACAGGCAGCCTGGAGGTAGTAGGTGCCCCATCCCTGGAAACATTCAAGGTCAGGCTGGACAGAGCTCTGAGTAACCTGATCGAGTAGTAGATGTCCCTGCTCACTGCAGGGTGATTGGACTAGGTGGCCTTTAAAGATGCCTTCTAGCCCAAAGCATTCTATGAATTTATAAACTCATTTTTCCAGTGATTTGCTGAGAACACCCTTCCCATCAGAGCACGTAATAAGCATTTAGCTAGCTTTTCCATACACATGTATCCTTGTTTGAATATATGTAAGGATCAAAATGAAATAATCAGCTTAACAGAATCCAACAGGAAATTTGCCATGGATTTAATCTCTTTGTATAAGTCTATCCCATGCCTAAATTTACTTTGTCAGTGTGCACTGACAATTATTAGCCGGCAGAAAAAAAGAAACTTTATCTTTTTTCTGTAAATGTGCTGAGTAAATCTCTTCAATTGCTATAGGTGCCTATGTGGACATGTGCACACCAATGTTAAACACACAGAGGTTATGAGAAATTTGAATTGTACAGGCAACAAACTTAAAATATATGTAATATGTCCTTATTAAAATTAAATTTCAAATAAAAGATTCTAGGTAATAACAATAGTATGTCTATACTATGTTTTTAAAAGGAGGATTTTTAGTAATACTAGAGCAAAAATATAGACATCTTTCTTTTGAAGTAAAAGTTGTTTTGTTGTTTTTTTTTTTTTTTTTTGTCTTCAACACACTGACCTGATGCAGCCTAGAGAATTCTGATGATGATTTGCAAAAGTCAGGTTTAATCAGACACTGAGCTTTGAATGATTCATTCCAAATATGAAATTTAAAAATACCTTAAGAACAATATTATTTTAGAATCATAAAATCATCAAGGTTAGAAGAGGCCTACAAGATTATCTAGTCCAACCATCCATTTCCTCTGGCCCTCTCAATGCAGGCACTGCAGAAGAGACTGGCTCCCACCTCACTACAACCTCCTTTCAAGTGGTTACAGAGAGCGACTAGGTCTCCCCCAGCCACCTCTTCTCCAGGCTAAACACCCTCAGCTCCCTCAGGCGCTTCTCATAAGATGTGTTCTAGGCCTTTCACCAGAGATGACGCCCTTCTCTAGATGCACTCCAGTGCCTCAATGTCCTTTTGGAAGTGAGGGGCCCCAAAGTGAACACAGAACTCTAGGTGTGGCCTCACCAGTGCTGAGTACAGCAGGACAATCACTGCCCTGGTCCTGCTGGCCACACTTGTTGCTGATACAATCCAGGCCATTGGCCTTCTCAGCCACCTGGGCACACACTGGTTCATGTTCAGCTGCTGTCAGCCAGAACCCTCAAGTCCCCTTCTGCTGAACAGCTTTTCAGCCACTCTTCCCCCAGCCTGTAGCACAGAGTGGGGTTGTTGTGATCCAAGTGCAGGACCCAGCACCAGGCCTTGTTGAACCTCATGCCACTGGCCTCAGCCCATTGATCCAGCCTGTTCAGATCTTCATGTAAAGCCTTCCTATTCTCAAGCACATCAATACTCCCATCCAACTTGGTGTTGTCTGCAAATTTATGGAGAGTGCACTCAGTCCTCATGTCCAGATCATCAACACATTAAACAGGACTTGCCCCAGAACTGACCCCTGGGCACACCACTAGTGACTTGCCTCCAGCAGGGTTTAGCTCCATTCACCACCACTCTCTGGGCCCAGCCATCCAGCCCATTTTTTACCCACTGAAGAGTACTCCCATCCAAGCCGTGAGCAGCCAGTTTTTCTAGGAGGATGCTGTGTGTCAAATGCTTTACTGAAGTCAGGATAGACACCATCCACAGCTTTTCCCTCAACTATTAAGTGGGTCATTTTGTCCTAGAAGGAAATCAGACTGGTCAAGCAGAACCTTCCTTTTGTAAATCCATAGTGGATTGGGACTGATTCCCTCGTTGTCCTGCATGTGTATTTATAACCTCACCAAACAATTGCTACTGAAAACCAAATTAAGCAAGTCTATACTGACAAGCAGGCAGAATAGTCTAATGGATCCTCCTCTATTTCTCATTTCTAATGATTTATCAGTTTCATTGACCAGACTGGCAGCCTTGAAAAAGTCCAATTACGAAATACAAATTGTCTTGACCACAGCCAGACCCACAGTAGGAAGGGGGGAGCAAAATACATCATTTATGGTGAACATTAATGATAGGCCGAGTCCTCTTTTCTTTCTCTTGTGTGGTTTTAATTCTCTTACATTGTATTTTTGTCACATAGAAGCAGCAATTTCAAAAGAATCCTTCATTTTCTTCTCCTAGATCATGGCTAGAAAGTTATCACTGACAGTTTCACCCCAGTTCTGGGTCTGGATTCTCAAACATTTCCTGGGGGAAAAAAAGTTACTTCATGTACTAGGGATATCCATTAGCTTAGATTTTGTGGCTTATACAATTAACTTTAAGTTTCTGTACTTCATTCTGTTGTGTATTTTGTACATAACAGAACTACACCATATAAGGTGGGGCCATTATTTTCTAAGCTGCAGCATTTTCTCAAGCAAACTTATTCCCCCCTAGAGAAAATTTCCCCCACAAAAGAAAACCTTGTTTAGTTCTCAAAGATTAATTAAATATTAGTGGTATCTATCACTAAAGTCTAACTGTACAATCCCAAAATTATCTTTAAAAAATGTAAGACTCTTCCCAAGTGTAACATGGATAAATTTCGAGCATTGTGTTACCATTTATTTCAGTATCGCTGATCTCTTCCCGATACAACCTAAGTGGGATTCTTCCTCCCTGTCTCACTCTGGCAATATATTAGAGATTCAGTGAGAAGGCTGTATCTATATAGTTTGGATCTACGGTTCACCCTTGTATTTCCTTTTGCATGTTGGATTTTATTGGGTTTTTTGGGGTGTTGTTTTGGTTTTTGATTTTTCCTCTTTTGAAAAACAGAGAAAAGTACTTGAGTTGTATTAAGAAAGCCAAAGAAAGCCCCTCAAAAGAGCCAAGAAAGCAAATGAACGCTCCCTGTTCCTCTTCCCTCGAGGGAGGAAAGGAACTGGGAGGAGGACGTGCGGCGGGAGGGAGGGAGGGCGAGGAGACACTTTTACAGCGAAATGTTGAGACCAGGCTGAACTTCCTTAACCCATGCGGTCCAATCACAACCCAAACAACGCAGGAGGGGACGTGAACTCACGGAGCCTCCGTGCACCGATCACGACAGCACCAGCACAAGTCCGTCAATTCCCAGCCGAGACTGCGGACAGACAGATCCGGCCCACGGGGGCACAGGGGGGCCTGGGATCGCGAACGCCGCGCGCTCCGGGGCCGAAGCGCGGGGCCATCCCCTCCCCACCTCGAGTCACCGCCGCGCTGCGCTCCAGCGCGGCCCTGGCCTCGCCCCCGGCACCCCC
>VZRN01002466.1:1378295-1390176 GCA_013397935.1 Dasyornis broadbenti | reverse complement strand
AAAAAAAAAAAATCCTAAACTTCTTATACTAAGGAAGTAAAAAAAATCATTTAAAAATGCTATCTTTGTGGCTTTTTCTGTCCTGGGTGGTTTCAAACTCTAACCTGCCCCATTTTACAGACAGAAAGGCAAAAAGAGGGCAACTACCCTGACCCCCTCATAAATGGCACTTTTCTTCTGGATACCACCTAAGACCTATCAAAAGGATATGGGATTTTTTTGCTACTGAATCTACATTACTTTCCTAGATAATTCCTGCCTCTGCCTATTTTCTGTTTTTACTTAAGCTGTGGCTTTTATTTTTATTTAGTCTTTGATGAAGGGCTGTTTCTGGGTTGCACAATCATTTTAGACCCTTAGGAAGTCAGGGGGTGAGCATTCATTTTTGCCAGCAGGTAGGTGAACTACACGTTCATTTACTCTAAAAACCACCAAGCCGTGCAACAAAGCCATGAAAACACTACATAGAAAAAAGAAACAAAACATTGGTTCTAAACTCTGTCACAGTGGGTGGCATAAGTGGAACAAATAAAATGTTTCTCATATTCCCAGGGCCTGCAGGTCCCTCTGGGAAAGAGAAAAAGTAAATGAATAATAGCATCAAACTATGTAACTCAAGTTAGTTGTCATTTCAGTACCCATTGAGACCAGCCTGATTTGGAAATACACTGCCATTTGAGTAAAGACGTTTTAACAGTTTGGTCATCTTTGGCCTAACAACAAAATACCTCCTTTTGCGCAACTCCATCATTAACACACTTTATAGCTTGCATGAAAGCTAAAAATTCTGTAAAAGGATTTTGTTGCTTTTAATGTACCGTTGTTTTTTGTGTATCAACAGTAAGGAAAACATTTCCAAAACAAAATAGTTCTGGAAGCAATGTAAACATCAGAAAGCATACTTTTAAAATAAATTCAGGCCGTTTATTCCCGTTGTTTTATAATTCCCCTTAGATTGTTCAGAATAATGAGTTCTTATGGCTCCTTACCAAAACCTTGAGAAAAATCAAGGTTTACCCTCATCAGGAAACTATGAAACATAACCCATGGCATGCTATTGTCTATCATTAAAAATATTCTTTTTTATACAATAATAAAAATGGGGATAGCTTTGAAATAGTGATTTTTTAATTTTTTTTTTTTTACAATTGATTTAAATACTGACAGTGTAAAAGCACAGGAAACTTGTCTGGTCAGCCACACTTCTTTAAATTTATGTTAATTATGAAGAAATATGGTGTTCATTTCTGGGCTCTGGTATTTTTTGTCCTGTTAATTTTATATTTTCAGCGCAGGGTCTGGCCAGTCAGAGCCCATCCCACTGACCCCAGCCAGGGCGGAGGGCAAGCTCAGGACAGCCCCAGTCCTGGGGCATCAGGCACCTATGGGGACAGGGATGGGTCTGGGCCAGGCTGGGACATCAGTGCACATAAGGGGGCCAGGGTCAGGCCCCGTGAAGGGAATCAGCATCAGTCAGAGCTGACCATGCACCTGTAATGTTTTCTGCCTGGTCATTTCGTATGAAAAATAGGCATCTTAGAACCTTTTTGTCAAAACTAGTGTCATGTCCCTGGTACTGTCCTGACTCACTGTCTGCACCTGTCTATTATGCTTGGTATTTCAGGATCACTGGCTTGAAACAACTTTTTCAAAGACTGTCTCAGACAGAGTTATATGTCATCTCTCTCAGATACTGAATGCCAGTTCTGTGAAAGGTGTTGAAGATCTACAAAAGGTGTTGAAGAAAGAGTCTGTGACTTTGTGTGATGTATTTTGCCCATTTTCTTCTAGTCCCTTACTTACATTTTTTCCCTAGCATCAGGAAAACTACATAGTTATATGATTGTGTATGATTGTTGTTTTGTTGGGGTTCTTTTGATGATACTACCTCTGAAAAATGTACCTCTATAACTAAAGCTTTTTTAAGTTCAGGCAAAACCTGAAATTATAGCCTATAAGCTACGCTTACAATAATAAGGATTGCCTTCTCAAGGGCAGATGAGTAATTTATAATACTATTCCTACCTTTAGCAGGAGGCACAGCATACTCTTCCTGTCTTAAAACCTGTGTCTTAAAACCTGTGTAAGCCTTTTCAGTTGATCCCCTTGCAGCAAGTTGGGAAGGATCTACCATGCTTGAAAAATATTCCTCCCTCCTCCCCTTTCCCCCCTGCAAAATAAAAATCTAAAGCTCATAGCTCATAATGTAATAAATTCATTAATAACTTCTAGTGGCTTATCTGTTTATAACACACCCTTCAGTTCTCCAGCCCAGCTCCCTGCTCCTGCGTCTGTGCTGCTTCTGGACTGTGCCAGCATGAGCATTCGTGAAATCAAGCAGTAAATGAGATTGAACTGAGAGGACCAGAGAACAACCTGCTTTCCTTCCATGTTGCTGATCCAGTTCACGAACATAATAAATGTGTCAATATGGCACTGGAGACAGCACCGACACAATCGAGAACAGACACAGCATTAATCTTGTTCTGCTGCAAGTGCACACCCAGGTGTTGACTTGCTTTGCCATTTAGTGCCTATTCAGTGTCTCCTTGAAAACACTCCTGGCACCCCTACCACCTCCAAAACCAAAACTCTTTGTCTCAATGGGTAGTTCTGTGAGTCATCTTGTCATGATTCTGGGCTGGACCATGGTGTTTGTCTCCAACAAGTATTGGGTTTATGGCATTATGATATCATGTGATGGCATTTTTTGATTTCTCTTCTCCAAATGCTTCACAAATCTGTTGTTTCCAGTGACACATTTGAGGAGTCTGTTTTATTTGTATGTTTATGGGTGTTTTAACTCTTTTTTCAACAGCAAAAACATAATAATCTTCATATATGTAACCATGTTGCCACTATCACTGGTTTCTCTTTCTCCAGAGTTTGATCTGTAACATGTTTAAGTCATTTTCCGAAACAATGTGCATGAAGGGTGTAATCCACAGATCCCGTACTGAACTGGCCAGTTATGTCCTGCTGACAAATGAGTTGTTGGAGCCAAGCTAATGGGCCTTTTAATGCAAAATGGAAAGCGTCACACACCTTACCAAAAGATGCAGTGTACTCCATAGAGATGTTTGTAGATGCTATGAGACTATTATCCAATGCCTTGGAAACTTCTCTGCATTCACATCCTTTCTGTGCATTGTGTTTATTAGAGGATGTGATAAATGCCGTCACTGTGTTACACAAGACCATACAATAATAATTGGAGCTGGCTGGGAAGTGAAATTTTTATTCTACAGGAAATTCCAGCTTGTCAATATTTTGTTTCATCGAGTGCTGGAACAAAACATGTTGGCTCTGCAGCCTTTCTGGCAAAAATGGAACAATCTACTTGTTTGCCAGCTGGCAAGCCTGGGAAGCCAAGAAACCAACTGAGCAGTTGGCCTGATGCCAGGAAGCTGGATAGCCAGTCAGCTGAGCTATGCTAAGAAGCCAGCTTGGCCAGCAGCCACAGCCAGATCAGGGCTAGAGCTTCTGTAGAAAGTTTTGATGGAACCAGGACAATCCAGAATTTCCAGTGCCAATCTGTTCAATTAGAAGATGGTCAAACAGCCTCTCAATAATTGACTACTGTCAGGAAAGGATGTAACTGTGCTGCACTTTCTATTCCTTATGTGTTTCCTTCTTCAGCTTTTGCCTTGTGACTTAAGCACATCTCTATTGCTTGTACGAGCAGATTAAATCAAAGAATTTTCCTTAAGGATTAATGATGACACCCAAGCCTCTGAGGGAATTTTCAGAGTGTCCCTCAGTGCTAGTTTTGCGTTTGTCGTTTAAATAACAGTGTGTGCCAGCAATACCTCATGGTATCTGTCTGTGCATGCCCTGCTAACCCGAATTACACAGTTACTACAGACAGCTCACTGCGAGATTGGAATAAACTCTTATCTACTATCAGATAACACACTATTTAATTGTCTTCAGCCCATATTTGCAGATGAATTTAAGATGAACTTGCAAAATGAAATAACAAGGCAAAAACATTTTCTGAACTAGGGAAATTATACTGATCTTTACTGGGAAGTTGGTAATGTGAAGGTCAAATACCGATATGGAGAGCACCCTTCTCTCAGAACCAGCAGTGTTCAAGTACTCAGCTGTTTGCCCAATGTAACCCTAAACTTTATTGTAGAATTCTTGCAATGCTCCAGTTATTTTTCCCTTTTGGTGTATTTCTGGGAAGGTATCAGACCAGTTTGTAAAAAAAAAAAAATTAAACCTTTGCCCTCCTGCAGTTTATGGTTATAGTATCATCATAAAAGGTATCAGCAGCTTTTTTTCAAATGTTTAGATAACTTCTGTTATAGGAAAAATCTTTTAATTCCTTAAATCTGCAGACTCTGTACACACTATACACATCTCTTGTTTGTGTACAACCAATTGCTTCCTATACTACTTCTTTAAAGTCCAGAGATGTCATATACCATCCTTACTATGACTGTGGTAACTCCAGGGAACAATGAATTTCCTTTTAAATGTTTAGTGGTAATTAAATTTTCTGCAACTTCATCTATTTAAGTAGTCTCTAATATTCCTGCTGTGAAACTAGAGGAAAACCAGATGCTTTACTGAGACACATTTCAAATCTTGTGGTTTCCACATGTAAATAAACGTGACTTACTTTCTCAAATTCAGCTACTGTGGAAATGGTAGAGCATCTGGATTCCAATGAATTCAATGTCAGTTTTCATTGACCTTTATATTTTCTAAGCATGGCCCAGTTTATTGCTGGTTTTACAGAGTTTATTCTTGAACTGGAATTCATTTTCATAGCGAGTATTTCCCCACAATGAAAATAGTTCAGTGTAATGTTCATGATGTGCTTTCTCCTTCATTTCTGCTGGTCTTGTTACAGAGTTTGCTATGTGCTGCTGCAGCATATCATGAAATGTGCTCTTCATCTCAGAGGAAATAACTTGAGCTTGTGTTTAAGGTTTAAGTTAGTCTCAGTATGACCATTTGCCTTGTATGGTTTATATTCCACACATGAATTACTAGTGCTGTGGGTCATTTAAGTCCTTCTGATTCTCGGTTTCCTCAGGGTTGCCACATACTCAGAGATTGTTTAATTTCCCCTCTGATTCAGTCTATAATAGAAATGCTCTTTAAACATGAGCACACTTTAATTACAGTGTTGTCTTTTTCCATGAAAATATTGACTGGAAACTACCAAGTCCTTACACGTCTTAGTGAAAGCTTTTCAGCAAAATAGGAGTATTTATAGCTTCTCCCAAACTTTGTTTTCATTTCTCTCTCTAAAATACAATAAATAAAAAGAAACTAAGAGTGACAAGGAAACCATCACCTAAGACAAACTAGAAGTGCCTCATTCCTCCATCCACATGGTTGTATAAAAACTTGCTGTAATCCAAAGGATCCCAAAAAGCCTTGTGTCAGAGAGAGGGAATTTTTACCCCATGGAGGTTGCCATTGTGAAAAAGTCACTGTACACTCCTTTCCAAGGACTTCTTTGCAAATCACTGAAGAGACAAAATCTTGGCCAGAATGAAACACAGAACAGAAATACATGAAAGAAATGCTGAGAGTCTTTCACCATTTCTGAGATACCTTCACTGAAGGCAATTTCATTTTCCCAATGAAATTTTTGTAGGTATATTTCTTAACTAAGAAATGTTACATTTACACGGCCTACTGAGAACCAGATGAATTTAATTTTAAAACTGTTTTTAAATTGAACCTCACTTGATTATGATTCACTCAGTGAATTGAGTTTTTCAAGAGAAAAAATGTAGCTTAAAATTATCTTGGTAACCTATTTTACTGCATACTTTGGACCATGTACCATTGAAGTATTAGTTGTTCTTGTAATTAAGAAAGTTAAATTTTAACTTTGTTGAAAGGAAAGTATCTTCTTTGTGGTCACTTATGCTTTAAAGCTGTGGAGATATATCTATATAAAAGCAATATAAATATATATTTTAATATAGAAAATCAAAATCTTTTTAATCAGTCAAAAGGGGACTAATCCATTGTCTGTTTGCTCAGTTGCAAGAAACTGCATTAGGAATATTTGAAAAGATAATAAAAGTGTTCTAAAATCAAATTGTGTGAGCTTCAAGAATGTGTCATCGTTTACAACAGATAAGACACAGTTCTGTCTATAAATGAATGGAAAATGAGAATTAATATTTGCTCTTAGATAACTGCCCGGGTCATATGTTGCATAATAAAACAGATGTGCTATAGATAAACCAGAATTTGATCCTGAAGGCTGTGTTGTTAAAGTATTAATTTATTTTTTTCCTTATCTGCAAAAAAGTTTCCAGAATTACCAGTAGCTTTTAATTTAATCAGCTTTGAATACATGGCAATGTTGAGACTTGTCCCTGCAAGTTGATTATCTTGAGAGATTGCAGTCAAAAGGTTTCTTAAGTATTTTCCTGCTGCTATAAGTTAGGTAAGAATTAACCAACTGTGATCTTCTGTTCTCTAGGGGCAATGAAGATGGGGTACAGGAAAGAAATTAGTGGCTGAAGCATCGCTATTACCTGTATCTCTTTACTTTATGCTAAAAGATCTATGGTAGTCATAAGTGTTGAACCACCCGATTCTTAGTGAGTATAATAAAGCAATTGAAGGGTAAGTAACAATAACATACTGACGATGGATTCTTTAGTAATATACCCTTTAAAACACATCATATCGAAGGAGGAAAATGGAAATGGATTTCCATTCTCCTACAAGCCCAACTTTACCATTTTTACACCAGAAAGCAAAGTCACATTATTTTGATTTAGCTTATTCATTAGCAAAATGTGTTACTTTTTCAGGGCATCAAAAGGAAATTTTTTGTGGTTGAGAGCTGGTGGATATGAATGATTTGTGGGGGGAAGGACTGCAGGGTTCCAGAAGGATCACAGAGCACTTTGCATGAGGTTCCTGTTCGGAAATAGTCCAATGTTTTGTTTTCCGGTCTTGGTTCCCTCAGGGTCTGGCAAGACAGGTTTGCTTGAAGGCACCATTTCTCCTCCTGTCTCCTTCATTATCCAAGGAGGAGGAGCCTTTTGGAGCTTTGCAGCTCTGGGGCTCGTTTTTCCCTACCACAGAAATAGACATCTGGGGCTTTTTGTGAGGGACTGTTCTAGAACACACAAGGCCACTCCTTATAGCTGGTATGTGAAATGAGAAATGTGCCAGGATCCAGAGTACAAATTACAGCTTCCTCTCTTCTGGCTTGTTTTTAATTCAAGGCTGGGGTTTTTTGGGTCCCCTTCTGTCTCAGGTACGCCAGGGGAGGATAATTTTCTATGTAAACCTGATATATATTGATGTTTGATTATAAGGCTGGGTTTCCAAGAAAACTTAATTACAGTTTTATAGGTGATGAGTTTTGAGATATTATTTGAAAAATTTAAATTAGTATTTATAATTAATATAAATAACATTGCACTGTAGCATAGCTATAGGGTATATTTGAGGGTAGTATACATGTGGTGTGAGTGAAAAATACATACTGTGCAAGAGAAAATACATTATATTCATTAAAATAAAGTGTTCTGCTGAGGTGTTTTAGTGTGGGTGTTTTCCAGTTCTTTTCAGGAAAGATAATGATGCACACTGCAGGGTAAGGAGACTTGCCAGGATGATACAGAACTAATGTGAAATGATCCTAAGTCAAAAGTAAAGTGCTGCCAACAGGACAAAGTACTAAGGAGCAAGTGTACAGCTTTTTTTGCTTTGAAAGAAGCTTGTTTAGACATCTTCCTCTATTAAATTTCCTACCCTTATAGAAATGTCAGCATTTCCATCCCAGATCCAATAGTTCAGCCTGTATTCTTGACAGTAGTTAACAAAAGATATGTTATATGAAGGTGTCCTTTATCCAATGCAACTCAATTATAGAAAACATTTACTTATAACTTCTATCATTTAGTAATTTTCTCAAGTTTTACAGTCTAAGACATAGCGTTTCTTGAAATATTCTTGTTAGTGATACAGATTGATCCTCTAGCTAGTGCTAAATTCTTCCCCCCCCCCTTTTTAAATGAAAATAAGAGCTCTGCACTTATTTAAAAGCAGATTAGAATAAAAAATTACTGATTTTTCACTTTAACTAAAAGGCTAAACCTATACAATAAAAGGAGGATTTTGCCAAATACACTGGCAGCCATGCAGGACTGAATTTAGCTATGCTATGCAATATACGGGGCTGCACAGCTCAGTATTTGTACTTCTTACATACGCACAAAACACCTCAAACTCACCTCTCATGGAAAGATTTCTCCAATTTATCCAAAACAAAATTCAGACAGGATTTACCTTCACCAGAATTTAGACATTCTATGAGAGGTGCCACAGGACCATTAATAACAGCAGATGTCTGGGTCTTCTCCCTGTCTCACTGGGAGGAAGAAAGGAAGCTCCAGCAAAATGCTGGGGTAAAGTATCTTCCCGGAACACTGGTTACATGTCTAGTCATACAGCTACAGAATTAGTAACATCATTCCAGGCTGTGCTTTTCTGCTTTCTTTGGAGATGTCACATTCCAGTATGGATAGTACTGGCTCATCATTTTTTAATAGCACATGTAAAGGACTGGGGCATACTTTTTTTCCTGTTATAGTGCCCTGGGGTCAGTCTGAAGGAGGAGAAGCTGTCAGTGTTTCTACTTTAATTCTCTTTTTCTCTGGTGAACCTGAGGATGTGGTTTCTGACAGCTTGCTGATGGTGGTGAAAGGGGAATATTGTCCTCTCTTTCCCTGTTATCTTTCCTCTTTTCTCCCAGTACTGTCTCCTCACTGGGCCAGTCTTGGTGCTAGATCCTTCTACCACTTGGCTTCGTTCATTAATCCAGCTGATCCCAACCACACAGTCACGCTTCTTGGCCATATTAGGGAGTTCATGCTGGTTGTCACAGAGGGCTGACAAAACCCAGTGCTGGAGCTAGGCAAGTAGCAGAGAGCCAGACAGGGAACAGGCCTGTGAAATCAACAACCTAAAGTTTCTGTTCTTTTAAGCTGCATGGTGGCACAGTCTGTTTTGAAAAGTAGGTGAGCAGCTCCATGGTTTAAAGGGAGTGCAAAGGTGGGAGGGAGCAAACCAACGTTTTGGCAGTGGGCTTCTCTCTGTGCTGAAGCTCTGCAAGCACTAGGTGGCCTGCTTTTAAAGGAAATGGGCAATCCCATCCATTTCTGTGTGAAAGAGAAAATGGAAAGTACAATTTGCACATGTTGAGCATCTATTTTCTACATCATGCTATTCACACTAAAACTTCATTGCCTCTGTAAAATGCTCATCCTGTGTCTGAAGGAAGAGACACCCACCAGTGCTGGCACTGGGTGCCCTCAAAGATACCAAGGGCAAAGGAGAATGGGAGGTTAGAGATGCAGCTGCCCTGCAAAGTGTGGGATTCAGACAAAGAAACTGCATTTTAGCTGAAGTATTGAATGTCTTGTGGGACAGTCCTCCTAACAGTTGTAATTTGTGTATCTCCAAAAGAGAATGACTTCTATTTTGGGCCACTAAAGAGTCAATCGAAAAGGAAAACTTTGATTTACTATACAGGTCTTGAACCACTAAATAAATAAAAAGAAAAATCAGTTAATATTGAAAGCAAACAAAGCTTTGGTGAAATAGTAAGTGATTCTAACAAGAAATTTCAACAGCATCATTACATGCATCTTATGTTCACTGAAGACTTACGTGCCAGAGCCACTCAGTGGCCAAAACTAAGGTGCAACAGAATTTTAACATGGCATGCACCCTAAAGTTCTCATTTTTCTCCGTTTAATTTGGGAGGTGGGAAACTGGTGACAAAAATAAGTGAGCCTGGAAGCCAGAATGGGAACATTAATGGGTTGGTAAAATGCCATGTAATATCTTTTCAGCCCTGTGATTCCTCCCAGGCAAACCCCCTCCACCGACCCAAAGGCACATGATGGTCAGGTTCCCACAAGTCACAAAGCAAGTAGGTCTACAGAGGGTAGGAGTCCTCTCTAAATTAAGGAAAAGTATTATTTCTTTCCACTCCTCCAGGGATTAGTCTGAATATCAGAAGCATTTAAACTGGGTATTAGCTAAACAGATGTAAAAGAACCACAAGGGTTTCTGTTCCAAGATTTTCGCCATTTAATCCAGCAAGGGAAAAAGTCTTTAATAAAAACCCAGATTACTCAGCCATCTAAGAAAACACAGCACATTGAATCTTGTTTTCAAAATATATACATTTTGAGAGGGGATTTATATTGAAAAAATAAGCCATGATATATAGTTTATCCTGGTAGTAAATGATACAATAATTTAACTTTAAAAACTAGCACTTCCATCAAACCTTAATTGATCTTAATCTGCCGTTAGCAATGGTTCTTCTTGACTGAGAAATAAATAGTGATTAATTGTCCTGACATAATTAATTGTTATTGTAGTTTTCAACAATTTAGGCTCATTTGCCCAGGCTACTCTTTCCACAGTGTTTGGAAGATTTAATTAACACTCCTATCAATAATTTAAATAGGCTTAAGATTCTGGAAATTACAGAGTAATTGTTTTCATGGCTGAGTGGTCACAGAGAGATAAAATTATATTGAAAATTTTAATTCTGAGGATATTTGGTTTGTAAAGCAATATATACCTTCCTAAGACAACTCTAGGAAGGTTTCACACTGCAATTGTAAAATTTATGCTGTTCATTTCTTGATGTTGTGATTGAGCAGAGCTGGCCCAGGTATTGTCTCCTCCATCTCTCCCTGTGTAGCTGCCTAACTCCTTTATAAATTCTCTAAGGAAGACATTTGATTTTTATTCACCTATAAACTCATTCAATTATTTTCTTCTGATGAGATAAGTAAGATAACAAATGATAGATGTGACTTTAACTGGCATCTGGAAAAATAATTTCATACTTCAACTGGATTTTACAAGGTAGCCAATGCTGTTTGATGCTCTCCCTCCTCTTGATCTGGAGTACAGCACCCATGCCTACATTTCCTTGGGTTTACGGCCTGTGGAGTACTTGAAAAAAGATGCTCAAACATCTTTTGTGGTGTGAAAGGTGAACACCCAGAAGAGAGGAAGTGAAGACTGAATGCCAGAGCAGAACCATGTAAGGCTCATCTTATCAGAAAGCCAGCGCTTAAAAAAGAAAATCTCACTTTATAACTTCTTGTTTTATTCAAGAGCGTGGGTTTTCATTTCAGGGAAGTGTTGCCCACACACTCCAGGTAAAGGCACTCTCCTCTGAACTGTCGCTCTGCCTTGGATGAGGAGTTTGCCCCAGAACCCACCTGCTCCTGCCAGAGTTTAAAGAAGCTGGTGAAGGAGAAAGGATAGCCTGAATCCATCACTACCAAGCTGTTTGTGCAGGTACTGTGAAGTGACCTCTGACCCTACAATCCTTGAAAAAGCAGCTTCTCCTCACTCCAAAGAAACTATGTTTTGGGAACAACTCCATGCCATCTTCAACTTCTTGAACTTTTTTCCTTTTTATTCACCTGAAAATAGCCCCCTGAGATTTCTGAATGACTGAATTAATGCTTTTAAGCAAGTTAGTTGGAAAGTAAGTCATCAAGCATAAATCAGAAGTACATACTCTTACACCACTTGCAGGCTCCTGTGTGACTTGACCTTCAGCGTACTGATGGCCTCAACAGCAGGTTGGAAATGCTGTGCCCAGGAAGTCTGAGCAAAGCAGTGTTCCCTGAGAGGGAGGGAAAACACACCATCGGTTGAATCGTTACACCATTAGCAGATACTACTATTATCACCACCACCAGGGACATGTGTTAGGGATTCAGAGGTATTACATGTCTGAATATAAATAATAAACTCCTCTACTCAGAGCCTGACTGCCAGGAGAACACGTATCTGCTGTTACATTAATGTCATTAGGCAGCAGACAGATTTTTTTTTTTTT
>VZRN01002466.1:1221488-1378276 GCA_013397935.1 Dasyornis broadbenti | reverse complement strand
TTTTTTTTTTTTTTTGATTGAAATTGAAGAAAGGAAATTGCACTTGGCAAAGTGTAATTGGGAAATGACGATAGGTACCTGAGAAGGGCTGAAGTCTTTGAGCCATGGGAGATGCAAATAACAGTGAAAGGGCAGAGGGGAGGAATGAGTTCAGAGGGGCAAGTGCAGACACAGCTGTGCACTGCTGTCAGGGAAAGGAAATGGAAACTAAAGTTAGAGCAAAAAAATCCTGCTGCCCCAGCGAGGCATCTGCCATATCCCAGGATGTCCCATTTCATCACAATGACACCTCTCATCTCTCCCTCTATAAAAAGAAAGACGCACTTCCGTGTAGATCCCTTCGGTTCCCATCTGAAGGAGGGCATGGGCCAGCTGCTGCTTTCACTCATCAGTGTGCATTTGGCCAGGACAGAAGCTACTGCACCTGCCTCGTGTTTTGTCATGCTTTCAGGACAGATTCAATCCATGGCATCTTCCTACCGTTAGACGGCTGGGGACGATCAAGGCTGTAGCTCCATTGACATATTTTATTTTCAAAAAGTATAGTTTTCAATATGATCAGAACTGTATTTATGTAATTAGGAAATAGTCCGCAAAGAACTCCGAAGGAAATGGGGCAAACAACTAGTTAAACACACAGCCAATTCAGCTTAATGCCATTTTCTTGTTTCTGCTCCCAGAATGGGGAGATTTTAATCTAAACATAAACTTTAAGTGGCCTGAACAGCATAATTTAAAAATAATTTTTGTTTCTCAGTTTTTACCATGCTCACTGTTCCAATATTTTAATATTAACGTGAAATGTTAATACTGCACCAGTTTCATTTTTGCCCTTGTAGTTTATCATGCCATCCCTACTAAACCTCTTTAAATAATTGGCTACTAGATTTTGTTTTAGACAAAACATCCATGCAGCCCTTCTTGATAAAATAACTCCAGGCAATAACATTGTTAGATGTGCTTTGGGACTTTGAAATTCAGTGCTTGCCTGTCTACAACCTTCTTTTTTTTCAGATTTTTATTAATTTTGTGATAGGAGTTAAAAGTTAGCACAGTTTCAGACTTCATCATCAGCTATGTTCATCAGACATGAACAAACTGATTTCATACCACATGTTAGTACTTGTGGCATGTACAGTTCCCCAATTACCAAACTTTTCTTAAAATTAATAAAAACTTCCCTCAGTGCATCTTCCAGGTTAAGGCTTATAATCCAACTATTTTTTTTCACATTCTTTGACTTCTTATTCACAGGTATCTAATTTATGGGTAAGATGAACTGTGGGAAGCCTACCTTATTGTTCAAACTAAATGCTAGAAGAACTTCTGGAGACTTCCCAGTGTCCAAGCATCATCACATCCAGTCTCCTCATGTACTGCATGAGGAGTGTCATCCCTAGTGGTGTCCCCTACTGCCAGGGGCGAGGGGAAGCAAGACACGCCAACTCAATATGAGTGATAAGCAAGCTTCCACTTTATTCGTGTTGCACACCACTTATATATCGTAGTGTCAATTACTCTACATTTTCTATTGGTTAACTAGCAGTGTCCACGCGCCCCTAAACTCTTCTAATTGGAGTACATTGTTTCTATCACACGAACGGTAACAGCCTGACTGCAGACCAAGCTCTGTCACGTCTCTCACATCCCACATGCAGATGTTCTCTTGTTTCCCATCCCGGAGTATCTTATCTGGCTGGTATGTTTTTCTTCAGCCTTAGCTGCTTTCCCTCTGTCCTTGAAGCTAAGCTAACCCACCTGTGCAGGCTGAACAGTTCACATGCCCTCTTCCTTTAAACAAAGAATTCCTCTCTACCCTTCAGCTTAAATCGCGTACATGTGAGGCCTACACTTTGCTTTGCTCGCACAATGCCTCCAAAGATCTGAGGCCTTGCTCTTGGAGCCGTTGTGCAACACCCTACTTTACCCCATAAGTTATTTTCTCCTAGTACAGTCTGTCGTTTATGCCACAGCTGTGACTATTGAAACCAACTATTTCAGTTTAGTTAAAGAAATTGAATCCTCCCAGAACAGCTGTAAAATTAAAGTACAGGCTTCAATCCTAAGAGAACCGTGAGCACCTGGAATTCATGGTACATTAAACGCCCCCAGCACTGACCTTTAAGCTTTCTGCGTTATCCATAAAATTGCTTCTCCAATGAATGATCACTTCAGGACAACAGGATCCCAACCACAAGACAACTTCATCAGTCACAAGATTATTGCTTTCATGAGCTGACTTAGGTCCCTATACTCTATCATTTTCCTTCGGTATTTGCCACTGATCGTAGTTTCTTTTGGATCGTGTCTTGTGTTAAGTACCAGCCTAGTAGCTCACTGACCTACGACACGGCAGCTGATGCTTGCCTGCAGAATGGCTGTCTGCAATCAGACCCTTGAGTGTTTATCAGGGTTGGTGCTGGCGAGGCACAGTCCATACTGCTGAGGAAAATTGTGCTTGCTTTACTGCCACTTACCTGTGAAAAAGTGGGTGCTACTGAGCGTTCTGTTTTAATGACTGTTGTTACCATGGATGCAAATGCTAATCTGTTTCTACACTTAATGCACTGTGTGGCAGCAAGATCCAGCAGACGATCCCTGCAAATGTAAACACCTACATGCACAGTGACCTACTTACTTCTGGATTTGCACATAGCCATATAGAGGATGTATAAAAGCTGTACCCACAGACCCTAATTTTAAACAATTTTCAGGCAGTCTTTGGCAGATGGAGTAGAAATGATGCTCGATTATCATTCATCCAAATTTTATGTAGTTTTAACACACAGAGTTTTCTTTTAAATTCCAAAGTCTTAGGCTATGCCATTGTATTGATTTCAACGGAGAATTCCTGTTTAGACTTGATGACATTAGTAGCAGCCCACATTTTGAGTGGATAACATCTAAAATTCAGTGTCATCATGTTCAAGGATTTCCACTGATTTCTAGACACAAAAAAAATTCAAGGACTTATATACATTGAATGCATTCTGTTTATTTGAGAAGGAAGATCTCATACGAGTGCCTGTTATGGAAGGCATCTCTTATCATGTACAATAAAATCAACCATTGCTTCCAGCAGAATACAAAAATACACATCTCAGTGACTTCCATACAATAATAAATATGTAATCATGCATCCAACAATAAAAAGGCACGGAAAACTGGTCACTTAGTAGTCATAAAAATTACTAACTATATTAACAAAGCCACCCAAATTATCTGTACAAGGAAATGTAACAATATATTCCAAAGGTGAAAACACATAAAACATCTTTAAAATAGTATATGCAATAAATACCTCAATTGTTTTTATATATTAAAAATAAAACTGTGCCATTGTAAACAGTATGTAAACAAACAAAATTCACTGTTCCTTACCATTATTACAAGTAAATAAAGCCAAAAGTTACACCCCTGCTCTGTTAGATATACTTCATTGGCAAGTTTTGTCAGGCAGTTTAAAGTTTTACTCTTTTCTGCAGCAAACAGAGCCTGCTATGTGTGTAATTTTAAGTATTAGAGCAATTGCTAAGCTTCAGAACTGACTACCCAGGACATAGTAGGTCATCAAAGAGAACTGGAACTAGGAAAAGCAACTCTTGCTGTGTTATGGACAAAAGTCATTTATTTCTACTATATATAATAGTGTGGGTAAAACTCAGCGGTTTATATAACACTGCTCTCCTACAGGACTCGAGGGGACTGTACAGAGGTGGTGAGCATCCCTATTCCCATGTGCGGAGAAAGTGAGGCACTCAAAGGTTAACTAAGCTTCCCCTAGTCTTACACCAGCTCCACAATAGGAAACCAAAGGCAGAATCCAGACCTTCAGCCACTTCCTCCTCATTTCCTCAGATATCACACGGCCCTGAAGACAAATAAAGGTGTGTCCTGAACTTCAGTCCTGATTGGAATTGCAGAAAGACAACCAACATGCAAAAGGAAAGGTGACTGCTTGCTTGGGTGCCCATCTGCCCCCACTAAAACCATGGAGCCTTGCCACCAAGTGCAGCAGGAGCACAATAGGAGCTTTTCCCCAGCAAATCTGTAACCAGATCCACATTAGCAGACTTATGAGCCCAGGCAGAGCCCTGTGTATCCTTCACAAGCCTACTGATTGCCTCCAATATTTACTTCTTTTGAAGTCTGTTTCTACAGCCAACAAACCCCTAGAAAATTCAGCCAAGGTGCATACGTCCCACCTTATTAGCAAAAGGAAAAATAGGAATCTGAATATGATCCTTTCTTAAACAAAATTATAGGAAAAGATTCCCAGAAGTGGTGGGCATTTGCACACATGTCTTCGGAAAGAGCCTCATGAAGGAATGTGTCTGCTTTGCTATTTCTCCAGCTTTTGATAACCTTGATAAACTACCTCATTTTACAAGTTTAACTATCCCTGGGATGATTATCTATGATGAATATAAACTTACCTGTTCTCAACACATGTGTTTCAAAGTGCACAATAGCTCTTGTTTGAAAATTATATTTTATAGCCTTAGATGAAGAAATTAGGATGCATCTACTTAGCTGTTTCACAGCCATATGGTTTTTTTTTTTTACAGGAAGAATACACTTCAAGCATACACAATTATAAGATACCCTGGAAAGGGATTTAGGAAGCGCTGCATTACGGTATTTTTCCTCCCTTGTGCTATGAAAGAACTGATCCTTCTGCCTCTAGACAAATGATTCCTCTAATGTCAAGCAGTTGTCTGACTTGCCTTACCACTTAACATTTTCATCATTTTAATTCATTCATTAAATATTAAAAGTCATTCAATACACTGGCTCTGAAGATACGTCCATGTCTTGATGAGAAGCTTAAAGCCACATATAATAACATTTTTTCCCCCAATAAGGTACTTTTGGATAAGGTACTTCAAGTGTCTCATACCAGATCTGCAGAGACAGGTGAGCTGCATGAGATCAGTAGATATAGAAAACAGACAGGACTACTTTTCGTTTATCAGTGAATACTTCTTCATATTCACCTGCCACATTACATTTCCTCTTTGTGGAGAGAGGCATGAAAGGTGATATCTTTTTAGATGATTCTGTATTAAATCTTACAAAAGTTATTTTAGAAGATACTTTCTTAGACATATTCAAGGACCAGATCGATGAAAAATTCTGTACATTCTCTGAGGCATATATTCCCACCTGTGTCGTAGTTTGCAGGTTCTGTAGAAAAATCCAAATAGAAACTGCAGATTTCACATTGGGAAAAAATAAATACATTTCACGCATTTAAAAAAATTGTCACAGTAGGAAAATAGCCAGTAAACAATAGATTCAGAGGGGTTTAATCTTGGCCCCAGTGAGATCAATGGGAGTTTTGCCAAGGATTTCAAAAAAGCCAAAATTTCACCCAGAATCATATACAATTCTTTAGCTGACAACAATCATAAACATCCTGCCACCCCATTGTATAAGTTAAATATTAATAAGCATCTGTAAACATCCTGCAATTCATCTGATATAAAAAAATACTATAATAAAAACAATGCAGCATCTCAAGCACTGTATAGTTTTAAGTTTTTTTGGCTCTACACACAAGTTGGCATCATTATATTGGGTAAAACCAGGGTATGTATATACATATCTATGTACAGGTGTGCTCTCACATACACACGACAAACTAGACAGTACATCTCTACACACATCCACACAAAATACTGGCAAGAGAACAACATTCATAGGTATGGCATTTAAAAGTCTACTCATGATCAATCTGGGGATAACTTTTAACTGAGGAGCAATTTCCCCTCACCCAAGTCATCTGTAGGCTTACATGTAAATGCTATAACTGAAATACAACAACCACCAAGGGGCCTAAAGTACTGTTTAAAGCACAGCATATGCCTAAATCCCAACAGATCTATATGTTTGCAAAGATGTTGAATTTTCTTGTGTAGTGAACAGGAAGAAGGGGAAACAAAGGGTAGAAACTACACACCAGTTTTCACCTAAACGCACACAAACCATGTTAGATGTGTTCATTATCAATTGAACATGGTTTTGAATTGAGTGGAAATCACATGCTCCAGCTCTTTGTTACAAGCTGCTACTTAGACCCAAACATGTGAGTTATGCAGAGAACTAGACAGTGTCACATCTCTGCAATGCTTTCATGGGTACTTCATGCATCCAGTCATGCATTTAAGTGGATGTTACTACAGAATTAACTAACAGTTGTACTTGACTGGAATACCAGTGTAGGTTAGGAGCCTGGCTAAAGACAGAAACCATCCCTGCTGGGCTGGGATCCTCTCAGAACCTTTGAAATACCTTTAGATGAAATTTACCTTTCTTAAATGCCAGAACATACACTAAAAATACATTCATGCAATTTCATAGTGCTTGACATTTAAAGATACCTGCTCTAGACAGACAGATGTGATAGTGAGAAGTTTTGTTAGTAGCAACTGATTCATTTGCCATCACCATGAATTAAAACAAGAAGCTGCTAATATTAGAGGACATTAAATTATTTGTGTGTGATGACAGCAACGAAGAAGGGCCAGAGGGGAGGTGCAGAGATCAGGCCCTCTTCACCTTTTAGGAGCACCTCAACAGCTTGTACTCTTTATGCACAAATTCTATCTATTGCATGTCTCATCTGCTACTGTGAATGTCACCTTGCTCTTTGATGATCCTGTCAACATACAAGCATATTAAATTACTATGGTAACTGGCCACTCTAGGGAGGTGCCATGGTTTCAGCTCTTTTAGGATTCAAACGATATGATGTCAAAACGTGGCTTTAAAAATGGTAATTTTTGTCATATGTGGACAACTGTATTTTTCAAGGTGCATGATTTAAGGAGACATAAAACCAAGACAGAAAGTACAGATACCACAAATGACAGGTGACTGCAGAAAATCCTCTGGAATCTGGCTAAGCACAGAGTCCAAATGCCTGTTTCAATATATAGAGATGGCATCTTGCAAAAGGAGAGTGCTACCAGGAACTTTCACAGTGAGTATCTGCATGTCTGTATGCTTGTTGTAAACCTTCCTAAACTATCCATCTAGAAAATCTTGTATCCTTAAAATTCTCATTAAGAGCCTCCAGGCCCCACTTTTCAGCACATATGCTCTACCCCTCCCTGAAAAGCAAGATCAAGCAGCTTTGAATGGCTTTCCTCAACCTCCCCATTCACAAAATAATAGACTGTGACTGCAAAGACAGTCCTGAAGAGTGCTTACTTAAACTAATACCAGGAGAAAAACATAGTAATGTCTCTCATAACCTGACAGTGCCATTAACAGGGAAAGAGGTAAATGAAAATGGTTTTTATACAATTAATGCTTTAGTTTAATAAAATTAGGACTTAAAATGCTAATTCACTTTAAAAAGTCATAGAAGGGCTTTGGGGCATTGTAGAGATTTTATTTTTGGCTTTTCACAGTTTCCATAACGAAAACAAATGACCCAATTTTACTTTTAGTTAATTTCTTCCTATTTCCACCTTCCAGTTCACATGCTCTTATACAGCTATACCTGGATCAAACACAGCTTCCTGCAATAGTTGTTTCCAATGAATTTGGAACAAGATAGTTCCAAATTACTTTAGACTTTGTACCATATTGCTTTTATATTCAGTAGCTTTTCAGTCCTAACACTAGTCTTTGAATAATACTACAACTATATTTTTCCAAAGTATTTGTTCCATAGAATAAAATATTCATTGGTCGCTTGGATATTTGTCCTCCTAATAGCTACCATAATGTTCAGTATTTTCAATGTCTTACACTGCTGGTGGAGTTAACCAAAACACTTCTCTTTCCAAGAGCATTCTGGTAGCTAATGTTAATTATTAGACAGAGCTTCCAGCAGGGATTGCGAAAACCTAACTTGAAGGATTTTAGTCCACCATGGCTATGCCAGGCTTTGAAGCCTGAAGCCTTGGTCTATAACTTGATCTCCTGGAGCACCCTACAGATTTTTCCCAGCCTGCCTGTGCAGCTCTTCTGAACAGAAACCATGAAGAGCTATGCAAGGGTTTCATCTTGCCAGAAGCTGGGAACTCATCCAGACACAGGAGCCGAGAAGCAATGTAAAAATATTAGTAAAGGCATGACCAGTGTTAAACAAGGCACCAGCTTATTCTGCCCCTAATACAAAAAATAGGTTCTATGAACTCAAAATCCCATCAGAGAGCTTACCAAGTTTTTGTCAACTGGGAAACAAGTCTTAATAATTTTAAATAGATGTTTGTAATTCTACTACCATGTACACATATGAATGTTCTGTTGACTGCTCTGAAGGTGGTAGGTCTTTAACCTCTACAGCTAAATTGATTACAATTTGTCCAGGAATGCTCTTGGGTCTGTATTCACCAGCATTTTGCTAGTTTTCAAGTGTTAATAGTGCCAATATTTTATTATTTACATATGACGAGGGGATAATGTTTTAAAATTAATTCTATGGACTGAAAATCCACAAACCTTTCAAAATAATTTTTTTCAGTTAACATACTATATTGAGGGCGATCACTATTAAGCCTACAGAAGTTGCTCTGAATTTTGGTATTAGCTCCAACTGGCTACAGATGGATAGATCTCCTCAAGGTCTCCAGATCGCTTCTAAATGGATTATAATTTCTGAGAAACAGACTGGACTTCTGGTATGGCAGAAACAAACACTTCAAGTACGTAAGCTAACACTTAACAGAGCTATGAAACCTAATGAAACAGTAGTAGAAAACAACTAGAAACATTTTTTTTCTTTTTGTAAAAAAGATCCCTTTCACACTATACTCTAGATATAAATACAGAAATATATACAACCACTAAAGGTCTTCTATTGATAATTACCAAATGATGCTTTATCAATCCTGCTGATGCTGCCACTCATCTCTGAAGAGGAAGCAGAGATATTTCAAGTCCTGTCCAAAGTTTAAATCCTGTCCAAACTCCTCAGCTTCCACAAGTCATCAAAAACTTGTTCCTTAAGACAGCAATACAGGCATGTACACTTTTTGCAAACATTAAATCTTTGCAATTAGAATAAGCAGCATCAAACCTTGATGATATGAAAATCATACCACAAAACATACAAACCATGAAAACAGAATCAAAAATATGGGACAGCCTGTGTTATAAATGTATATATAAACAGGATGCTGCAGTTGAGAGGTACTGAAGTTATTGGGATGAAACAATAAATTTAGAGTTACTTTATTTTCTGTGGCTCTCACTTATTCATATGAGTGACAAGATGATTTCCTGGTTGTAAGCTAAATAAATTGCTCCAGGTCAGTTATCCTCAACAACATATATTCCTTGTGACTTTACCTTTCACAAAGACTTTTTGTACTGCTAATTATTAGTTACCAGACCTGTTGAACTCATAGGCAAGAACTTAATATTTAGGGGCACAGAGAGAGCACTGCAGAAACAGCTGTAAACACTACTAGTGCAATCATTAATAGAAATCATAAAGCAAAATGGAATCACTGTGGGGTTTTTTGTCTTACATGTCCATTATTATAACTGTTTTTAAAGTAGGACTATGGAACATCCTCTCATATTTGCTTTATATATTAATTTTCCATTACATGTGAAAAAGGCCTCCTGAAAGTCCTCCTAAAATGAAGACCAGATGCACTGAAAAACACTGATAATTTTACCCTTGAAGTAGGACATGTTCATTATCAAGGCATTATGAAATTTTCATTAAATTAGCATGAATGAGTTCAATTAAAAGTAAAATTGGCAGGTTATCTATTTCTCTACAAAAAGCATAGGAAAATATAAAATGGACATTTATTAAGAAAAAAATCAATTGCTCTCATTTGAATTACAGATATGCAACACTGCAGTATTGATTTCCTTGGGCAGGGATAGAGAGAGAAAGATGATTTATATATATTATTTACAGGACCAAGCATGTTAATTCCAGTTCCAGAACAAGAAATACTGGAATGAAATAGTCTGGGAGGGTTTTTGATCATGTGCTTTACGCTTTACTGCTCTCCCAAGTTCAAAGTATTTTTCTTTGAAAGAAAGAGACATTCAGGAGAAAAGAATAGTGGTTAAAGAGCAATACATAAAAATGTATCAAAGCAAATTTGTACTTGCAATTATAAAAAAAAAAATTGATTTTTGAACCTTCTTTTCTTTGAAGTATTGCAAAACATACCCAACACCTACAGCCATGAGTTTGCTTGATTTCATTCAGTTTCTAAGAAAAAGACAAGGCTTTATAAAGGCAAAACTTGCATAACCTGAATCAGAGGTTGCTACAGCAATCAAATACAGTGAACTGAGAAAATCCTATTTGAAAATGACAAAACAGAAACATACATTTAGCAACCTGCTGCCATTTTTAAACATGCATTTCTCATGTTCCTTTCTCTGAGGTGTAGAGCTTTTCATCTATATGGATACCAGCCACTACTTAAAAATGCTGATTACTCCACATTCTTTTCAGACTTTAAACTATACTGACCACAGAAATCACGTATATTCAACTAGGGAGAAAAAAATCCATCCAGTAAAGTTTGTACACATATAGTCTTGATAAAACTAGCATGCTGAACCAGGCTTTGTTTTCTAAAAAATGAACTACTTTTAGGGATATGTTTACCTTGGTTTTGTTGAAATACTGGGATATGTGCTTTGAAGCACTTTTAACAGCAGGATTAAATTAGAAAGAATACAGTTCATTAAAAATTTTGGCTATTTATGTACTTAGTTCTAGGAGCTGGAACTTTTACAGCAGTAAGGAAAAAAACCCCAATACTTAGAATAATCACGAGAACGTAACACTGTGTTCAAAAGTCTTTAGAAAAGCCACATCACTTAAACACAGTTACAAGCCATGACCTCCAGAGAGAACCTCTGTAGCGTATTTTGAGCCTCCCTGTCAGATGCATTTGCACTTCACAGCCAACACTAGTCTAAGGCATAGAGTTGCATAAAATTTGCTCTCCTGGGCATCTAATAAATACAGCATAAATGATGTTTACAGTTGTTTTTTCCTACTCACACATTAAAAAAAAACTGCTGAGGACAATCAAAGTTAAAGTCTTTGGTGGTCATTTAGAAAAATGATCATTGATCAGTTGTCCTATACTGAGGTAATTAGAGGAGTGCCATAAGTTGGATTACAAACAACATTTGCTCATTTTCCCTGCCTAAAAGCAGCTCCCATTTTTAATTTACTCAGCGTATACTCTACAGTGACCTGAAGAGATCCTGTTCCATAGCCCATCTTAATGCATTGCATACAGCAAGGCTGCAAGTTGTAAGGAGATTGTATCCTACAATCAGTAAAGCAAAATGTGTAGATTATGTATTATGTCCTTGTATAGACCAGAAGATTAACTATATTGTCTACTGTAATATCAATACGCTAGAATGTTGTCAGATCTTAAAATACACTGTAGCTTATGCAGAGCCAAAGAGAAAAGGAAATAAAGCTTACAAAGCTATGACAGATTTCATCTGAACATCATTAAAGGGGTGAATGTCAAGCACATTAAAATAAAACCAAAACCAAGAAACTTTCCATTGTTTGACTAACTTTCCATTTTTTGCATATGCTTTTCATACAACAGCATGAAAACCATATCATTTGGCAAAGGCATTTTGGTTTGTTATTAAAGGAAAATCTAATAGAAAATAGCCTTTTACTTCTGTTTGTTTACCAGAACAATCAGTTATGTTCACACTGCTCCCAGAGTGGTGCCTGTTGAACCTACAGCAGCAAGAGCACAAAGAACTACAATTAGATATAAATTAAGCCTGTTCCGCTTCTTTTGAATTTTTTCCCCAATAAAACAATGGGGAGAGTAGATTTTACTTTCTAAGGGATGAGTCCAATCTACTTGCTGTGGAATTACTCCTGTCATATGTATGAGAAATGGAGGGCAAAACCAGGATGCAGTACTTGACATTAGCCTCTTCATAAGAGAAGTTTTCATAAAAACCAAATGAAACCTTACTCTGCTGCCTATGACGAAAACATAAATAGATGTTAAGATACTCTTTAATGTGCAAGAAATGTCAAAGCTACTTGATTAGGTAAAAGTCAAGTGTTCCATGTGCTGCAATGACACATTGCTAGGAACAGCAAGGAGACAGCGATTCTGTGCAAGTTCTCTGGCAGGTGGTGCAATGTCATCTCATCTCAAACATTTAAATAGACTTTTCTTTCTGAAAATCTGAAAATTATTTTCCCATTTAATACTTTTGTGAAAAGTTAACCAGGAAATTTAATTATGAACCTCTGTTTTATTTAAGTAAACTGTAACTAACCTTACAAACTCTGGTCTAGCGCAATTGCTAAACAAAGATGGTTTTAATTTTTTTAACTTGTTTACACTCATGGATTACTGTCTTGCATGTGATTCGTCTTAGAATGCATAGTGTAAAACCTTAGAGTCTGGGGTTTTGAAATTTTTATGGTCTATTGCTGTAGGAGTGCTGTCAAGAAACAAATTGACACCTTTTTAGAGAAATGCACACAGATGCATTTTTAAACTAATAGTTAATTAGCAACGAGTAAAAGCTTACCCCACAAAAATCAAATCAGCTGCTACATTTTAAATATCTTCTTATGTATGATAAATAAAATTAAATCTTCCTTTAAGAAAATTCCATTAATCTTTAAACCTGCTTTTGAACAATAGAATAAATTAAACAATTAGTGCCTAAAAGTTCAAATATGCTACAGATGTTTAAGATAACTGAATAACTATATTAAAATGCACCATGAGAAGATTCTTTATCATTTTCCATTCAGGAAGCCAATTGATATTTTTGTGAGGTACCAGTCTTTCAAAAGTTCTCATAAGTTAGTTACCTGATAAACCTTCTGTACATGAAATATTAAAAAATCTAACTGTACAGTGTTTCAATCATATATAATCTGCTGAATATGGCACAAATGCTAAGTTTCCACATCCACATACCCTTTGCCGTAGAACACATTTTAGGCATAACACAACACTGAAGAACTGAAAAGTGCCTGAAACTTTAAAAAAAAAAAGACACTCAAGTAGCAATAAATTAAATCTCATTCAAACTGATAAAAAAGTTGTTCAAGTGTTAAAGTATCAGATGTGTCATGCAACAGAACAACAGACAATTCAGGCAGGCACACCATGCATTATAGTTTGCATTCCTGGTATCACAAGGTATCTCTTCCCCTCTTCTGCACGGCCAGTGAGTGCCAGATACCTGTGGCACTGCCAGGCTCATGCGTTGAACCTGCTAAACTTCCCGGTCTCCCGCACAGGAGGTTTTACAGAGCTAGGCCTTGGAAGGATAACCAGATGGACCTCATGCTGTACAGTGGCATCTTGCTGCAGCATAGAGAGAGGCATATTGAGCTGCATGTAAGCAAAGCAATCATTTCTTGATTATATTTTCCAGTCAGTGCAGTTCACCATCAACCAATCAATTTACCAAACTGGGCTTATCCAAACTGGCCAACTCGCACACCAAAAAAAGTCTTCACAGAACATACCATCTTTTCCTCTTTTTTTTGGCACAAATCCTTTCGTCATCTTGCTGCAAGTTCTTCACCACACAAGAATTCAAAGATGCTAGCCTGTACAAACACCAGTGCTTATTCTTCCATAGAATAAACTACAAAGACAGCCAAGTGCCTGCAACAGCTTTGCTTCTCCAGCAACTTTCTCTTCTCTTTTTAAGGAAAGCACCAGCATAATTACACTTCAGAGAAAGGGGTGTTCTTGCTGAGCTCTTTAATTCCCTGGAGAATTCGCTTCATATGACCCACTTTCGTTATCCCCAGGTCCTACAGAAAATTTTAAAGAAGAAAAAGAAAAAGAAGGAAGTTTAGTTAAAAAAAAGGGAAAGAAACCCCACTGATTTTGATCTATCCATGCAACAGATATCTAGAAATGTGCTCACTATAATCAACATTAACCAGGAAGTGTTAGAAAGAGCTGCTTTACAAAAAGATTGCTTAGAGCATACAATGAATCCTTCTCCATCTGGCAGACAAAAAATTACTTACCTGCAACAGTGACAACCCAGGGCACTTCAACATATGTCAAAACTATCTTTGGCTTGACTTCTAAATACAAACACCTTTCACAATTTCTGGCAAAATAAAGAGAACAATCTCCCCCTCCTCTCTAATACAGTAAAATCAAATGCTTGGTAGGATGTGATGGATTAGAACTTCTGTCCAGCAATGTCACTTGATCTGAAGCCCTATGATATCTGTTTTAATCAACAAACCCACATATCCCCAGTTTCTCAAGGGGAAGTGGATGTAATGGCTACAGGCATGTAGGACAACTTTCCTTTAGAGAGCAATAGAAAAGGTAAACATTTGTAACCTATTTTGGAATGAAAAACATCTCCTAGCATGGATCTTCCTGACTAGAGAGCTGGAAGAAAAATTCTCAGACACATGACAGTCACATCCCAAAGGAAAATGTAAAAAGCACAAGAGTAAATCTCCTTGTAGCCACCATAAAATCATTTCCAGCAGCTCGAATGTTTCTACTGTCGATTTCCGGACCCATCTCTGTTAGCGAGAACAGACAAGAATTTTTTGCAGCAAACTTCTTCCACTATCAGTAGTAGCTTTAGCAGCATCCTTTTTCAATTTTGACTGGTCCAATGGTCAGAGAAGCAGAATGGGATGCCCAGCTGTGCTAATGATCCCCCATTGTACTAATGAATTTGCAGTTCAGTTTGGTGGAAATCTGCTTCCCTTATCTGTAAAGCCCAGCTACAAAAAAGTCTTCAAAATCCTTGTGTCAGTGATGTTGAGCAATGGGCAGAGTCAAACACTAGTTATTTGTAGAATCAACCTTATATAGTTTGTGGTTAAATAACAAAAAAAACCTCAGAAAAGTTCTACTGTTTTTCTGAAATAGAAATTGTTTCATGGTAATGGGAAGATTTTTCCATTATGAAGACATTAAAAAGAAAGGAGTGTAATTAGGCAGTTCAAAAATATTCTCATACAGAGTGGAAAACCATATATATTATTCCATACATACTGTACACAAAGACTGTATCTACATTCCTACAGCCACAGACCTCAGAAAATCTGCATTCCAGATTACTTTAAAATGTTAGCATGCATTTCATTTTGGAAGAAAAGGGTGGTAAAATGGGCATGAATTAAGTATTTTATTATAAAGGTAGCACAGCCAAGATTAAACAGATGGTTTAATTTTCAGAGAGTCAAGACTGAATTCTGGTTATGTTAGAGATAAAAAGACTTGGTTGTTTCTTCTATTGAAAACTATCAGCACTACAAATAGGTGGTCATCCTTTACAGCACTTTGGCACAAAGGTGTCAGCATTAAGGAGTTCAAGATATGTTCATAAAAGTTCCCAAATCAAGTGCTGTTCATAAACCTACCTGAAAAAAACTTCTGATTTTCCTCATCACATCAATTTATATTTTATTTTTGCTAATAGCAATCTCACTTATAAACAAATGTAGTACTGATTTTTAAGTTATGAAAATTAATGTAGGTGGTAGTCAAATTCATCCCAAAATGACAGTAATATTTATAATTTTAGATTTCTGTAATATTGTCTTTTTTATGTTAAACTTAATTTTCAAGTTGACTCAAAACCACACATGAGTACATAACAGCCTAGTTGCTATGTGGAGGAAATTCTAAATAAAGGAAAACTCATAAGGATATTTTCCAAACCACAACAGACTACACAAGTTCAAGGTTAAGAACTTACAAATTCTTCAGAACAAAAATCTTTTCATGAGTAGAACTTCCATTGGATAACCAACATACTGAGATGCTGCCAGATTTCAAAATCAGAGGAAAGAATCATATTATGAAATTCCCAGAAAACTCAGCCACTTTTCCCACCAACCTTTGTAAAGCATTTCACAACACCTTTGATTCAGAGGCAAGAGATTTCGGTTGTGTTTCTGTTCCAGCTAAAGTTGCTGTAATGCATATCAGAACAGCAAGTCTCAAGAGCCTCATCAAAAATTTTGGGGATTCCTTTCTGCTACACTTCCAGGGGAAAAAACCCCAACCAACAACTCTGAATTTTTACGCTTTTATTGTCGTTTTTGGCCTGGTGCAAACTAGAATTTATAAAGCCCTGACACTGGATACTATCTAGTATTCTCAGTTTTCTGCTCATGCAGGTAAGTTTGATGACATTCTCTCATCTCAGACTAAAAGGCTCTGCTACATCAGCATATCATGCATCATTCAAAGAACAAGATCCTCAAATATCTCTGCATTTTTATGCATGTGTGGGTTTCATCATCCTCTACATAATCTGCCCATATCAAATTGATATCTAATTAACAAAAATTAAATTTGACTAAAATATGGTATTGAAGACAAGACTCTAGCCAGAGTCTGAAGAAAAAAAATAGCCTTTCTTTTTTTCCCATCTATAGCCTTAGAACTACAATACCACCTCTCCTTCTGCTCTCCCTAACCACTGTGCCATTTCCTGGCCATTTTTTTGCCAAATGTACCACCACACTAGCAAACAATTTATATAAACACTCCTCAGTAATAACATCTTCCAAATGAGAAATCTACCCTACTTGCATCCCCAGCGTAAAAAGCCATCTAGCATGTCTGAAGTCGAACAAACCTTACAAAATCTTTTTCAAGAAAGAACTTTTTTCAAAACATGCTACTGCAAAACACAGGGATGAAGTGTCACAGTCCTCGGCACAGATTTTAGCTTGACTGTCACTGCCTATCAAGTTGATCTGTGGCATGGAAAGATGCCATTCCTTTCTCCAAAATAACCAACATTACTATGGAGTTTTAAGGTGACATCATCCATTCATCCTATCAAATGTGTGGCAGTTCTGATTATGACTAAGTTGTATGCACAGGGACATGGTTATCAATGCTTATAATGCCAATATTTATTTCAGAAAAATCAGTCTAGTTTTCAATAAGTTTGCTTGTCAAGTAAGGTCAAAAAAATAAAAAGTCACACCAAGCCTTTCTACAGTTTCTACAGAATAATTCACAATTCACTACGCAGCCATTCCTCAAGCAAAAGAAAATCATATGGGTTCTAAGATTCCCCTAAATGAAATCAGGCATATGAGGCTGGAGAGAGGTGTCTGGTTCTTCTTGGACATGTTCTTCATGTTGGACATGTTTGTCAGTTGCCACACAGAGCTCCCCGACAATAGGATCCACAAGCTATGCAGAGATATAATTAGAGGTGCCCAATTCTTCTGTCAACACATCAATCTATTCCAGTGATGTGTGCAAAGAAAGTGTTTCATCAAATCCTTTTCCATACTGTTTTTTATCTCTACTTTTGACCACATAAAGAAAGGTGGGCTCAGCTGGTTCAATTAAAACAGGCAGCAATTTTTCCTGCTGCAGACATGAAAGGTAAGAGAGGTAAATCTATTGCACATGAGTTAGGAGCTCATGAAACAATGGTGATCCCATTCAGCTTGTCAGGAAGCACAAGCCTTGCAGTGGAGGAGAGGCTGTAGACAGATTATGGCTTGCAAGAGCACTGATGGCTTATCTGCACACCTCAATAGCCAAAGGAAGGAAAGATTCCCAGGGCAGCTTGTGACATGTTCCTCATTTCCAAAGTACCACATTCCACATCTTGACACCAATTCAGGTCACTGGCGGAAAACTGCAGGCTGCCTGAGCCATCTTTAATTGGCTCCCTGCAGAGACCAGGCCCTGTACGTAATCAGCAGGATGAGCGCTAAACTCTGCTATTTGAGTTCAGTGCTGTTACACAGAGTGAAAGCCATGCCTGGCCAAAAAGCCTGGCCAAAAGCCTGGCTGGCCTAGCTTATGAACAGCACTGATTTGGAAGCTCTCAGCATCTGCTAACGAGCACATGGGGTGATTCTGAAGTAAGATTTTGGTTAGCTCAGGATATGCCCTTGGCAACTTGCGTAGAGCAACTCCTCATTTCATGTGTCTCTAAGCAGCACTAGAGAGAGGAGACAATGGGCTCTCTGTAGGCCCTCTAAAGACAAACCTTTAGATATTTCATGGCATAGACCTTTGTGATGGGGTTTTATTTACACTGAACCAGCATGAGCCTTACCGACAGGGATAATGAGTTGGTAATTACCCTGCTGCAGATATTTATTTGGTTTTAGTGCCAGTCTTCTGGGCATGCAGTCAAAGTGGTACCTATGAGAAACAAGGCATGGCCAGAAGCCATGTTTAGTTTAACACTGATCTTACCCACCATCATTTATTCCAACAAGCTGGACTTTTAAAGTTTTCTTAACATTTTAGCAAACCTATGCATTGTGTGATGCTGAGTTTCTCAGTTGAATTTTAAGTTTGTTCAGTACCCACTCAGAACAAGGATTTGAAACATCCATCACTGGAACATTGTGGTGGATTGCTTGGACAGTTTTCTATTTTTTAATTTTTGCAGTGAGGTACTGTTCTGAAACTGTTCCTCCCTGTCAGGAACTATCCTGAAAGGAAGGAATTTAAATTTCATGGAAAGAAGCTTAGGTGATCTAATACCAAAGGGTGAAATAATATACAACAGTCAAACATTATCTCAAACACAGCTAGTTTCAGCAGCTTTCTACTGCAGTCACACAAGGCAAGCACTACCTCACAACACCAGGATTTCATGCTGTATAAAAAACTTTACATAAAATAACACATTTGTATGAAAATATTGTCTCTACCTGGAGACTACTGCACTGTGGCTAGAGCAATGACCTGCACTCTAAAAGTAAATGTTTGCAATTTATACAATATTCTATTTCCTCTCTTACATGCTAAAAGCAGTTGCAAAACACATTACCAAGAGCTCATTACTACTGAGTTCCTGGAAAAAAATAATGTAATGAATCCCCAAAGATACAACTGCTATCACATATAATGGATGCATTTAAGTCATTCTTGAAAAGCACCAGCAAGCTCAAATAACAGCCTCAGACTGCTGGATAACATTTCTCCCTGCAAACTTATTTATCTGACCTAAGAGGAAAAAAGTTTTACAATTTTGGAGTCAAAATAAAATACTCCTTTTTAAAATCTATACAGCCAAAATTAGAGCTTGGTCAGGGATGAGAAAACCTATTTTGACACTCAAACACCAACACCACATAAGCCCAATGCTGCAATTTATTAAGCTGCTTATCTCTCTCACACTCACTGTATCCAATATATACACAATAAATCATGTGGAGCAAATCAGCCCTTGCAGGAGATAGATTCAAAATTATTATGACCACCATCAACTGATCCATACTGATCATGTTTAATGGAAACAGTGAACTCTTGAAAAAAACATTATATTACACAGATGCCAGTAAGATATCAAATGTGCTTCTCCTACGCCTTCTGACATAAACTGCAACGCTATCATTCTAAATAAAGTGCGGGAAAAAAAAAAAAGAAAATTTTGAATAACACAGATATTCTTGGTTGTGAGTTCAAGTCAGCACTTCAGAAAGTCAGGCCCAAGGACAGCGCATATTAGTTTATTGCATATTTGCACAGTGTAAGCCAAGCTACAAGCAATGACAAGTGCAGGGAAAGAAGAAAAGTTGTTGTTGTTTTGTCAAAGAAAATGGTCAATAGCAGAAAAGTAGCACAAAGGAAATACCTTAAGATCTCGCCTTTCCAGATGCAAAAGCTCAGAGCCTCGGATGTCATGGCTGATGAAGATTTCTTTGTACTCTCCCAAACTGAGCAGATCCAGCCAAGCAGCAACTTCATCTGTGCCCCATTTTTGAACTACCAAAGTTAAGAGCAAAACCCCCTTAATTTCTACATGCTCAAATGCATCACAAGCAAAGGTTAGGCCAAAGAGAGTGGAAAACAGAGTAGAATTGCCGTGCTAGCAAAGGGAAAAGTTAGAGGTGTCTTTTCCACAAAAACTGACAACTTCCTTTTTACATGCAGGTTACAGGTTAGCAGTTAACATGAGAAAGTATCTAAACAAAGTTGGGGTTCTTTGCTTTGCAGCCATGCTTTCAGCTTTACTCCAGTTTCTTCAGTAAAGCCTTAAAAACCTCATGTCCCAACAAATTCACATTAAATCAGCTTAGGATCAGTGACGCAAAGTCTAATGTAGTTCTGCTTTATGCCATTAATTTATTAGTAGTCATCCAGGGAGAGGAGAAGCCTTCAAAAACTAATTAACATGTAAAATTAAAATAGCAACCATACCTCAAATATAGCAATGGCAGCAAGCAAGTCCAGTTTTAATTAACAGATTCTAGTATTCTTAATTAAGACAAAAAGTACTCTATAAGCTACTATGTTACACAGGCCATTAAGCAGCTCTCTGTAAAACATTGTTCTCTAAGGTTAGTTGCCCACATTAGTCCTATTAAGACCACACATATAAAATAAATAGTTATGCTACTTATTGCTATAATTTTGCAACTTCATTCAATGCTGATCACTTCACTTTATAATGAAGAGAAATCTGAAGTCTAATCTGAAGCTCAAGTCTGATCAACAACTGCAAGATTTTGCAGATTGTGATCAACTGTTCATTTAGAAAATACAGACAGAAACAGTTTTAGGACCATCTAATCACTGATTATCTCCTGGACATAATCTTAAGGACGTAAGTTCATGAATAAAAATGGGAAGAGAGGAGAGTGGAGTTTGTTCACCTTCTAATTAAAAAAATCAGTATTGACTATGATGATTCTTTGTTTGATCTGTCTCACTTACTGAACCTATAACCCATCCAAAATTTACGAATAACTGGTTAATTAAACCAGTATGATAAAAGCTATTTCATACCTGAAACTAACCTAAAAATCCTGAATTGGAGCTTCATAGGGAAACAACCTGTTTTCCCATGGCTTGTATATCTGTGAGTTAATCAGATGTAACCACCAGCAAAGACACGGGCCCTGTTGCATGATAAAACTATTTAATAATTTTCACAGTAGTTCTTTGGTTCACTTGGAAGTATTGGGGTCCTACTGAACACTTTCTAAATGCACTGAAAGAAATATTTATCCTAATGAAGATGGAAGTTAGCTCAGCTGCTTTCCACTTTGACTTTACTCTTAGGTAGTGTGCATCATGTCACCTCTTACAAAAAAAAAACCCACATAAAATCACGTTTTCTGAAAATGCTACTATTTTTCTTGCAATTTCAAAACACATACCAGGCTGAGGGCTGGTCTTATGTTTCTGAACTTTTTCTTTTTTAAACTTTGGCACTATACGAAACACTGTACTTCTGTTGTTTCTTTTAGCATAATCCAGAGGGGGATCCTGCATGAGAAAAGATGCATAGTTACCTTCAATTAACAGAAAATAACAGTTACATTATATGTTTGTGATGGTAAATTCATAGTTAATCTCAAAAAGAGACCAAGACTCAATTTACTTCTGTAAAGAAGAATGTCAGGATTTAACTCTATACATGTTTGGTTTATTAATAAATTAAATAAAGATGTTTCATTTATTTATTTATCAATCAAAACCTTTACATTCACAAAAGGGAACAAAATACCAAAAAAAGCCCTAAGCTTAGAAGCTTGTTCACAGCAGACAGACATGATCCAGCATCAGTACTGAAAGCACCTCACCAGATCATGAAAGATTGTAACATGTTTCCCTATCAAAAGGAAATTAAGTTCAATTAACATCAGGACATATTAATCAAACTTACCTCATCATCATTTGGTTGAAAAACATAATAAAGCCAAGGAATCTCAGCAAGTTTTCTCAACTCTATTTCTACACTGTGCAAAGCATCAGACAACAGTTCTTCATGGGGAGCTTCTAACTGCTGTTTATAAAAAGGCCAGAAAAATAGTACTTTTAGTTTCATTCAAGATTTAACATTTAAATCTAGATATCTTGTTACCACACACAAACAGACGACGACTTCATGGTGAGTGTCAACAAATGGTGAAAACAAATAATCTTCCAAATTTAGACTTTGCTTCAGAGATGTATAAGACCACCCTGACACTACATTTGGGATGGTCCCAATCACAAAGCGATGCCTGAGACAGTTGAGACTTTTGGCGCAGACTAGCTGGACATAGATGTCAATCACTGTCATCCCTCACTTCACTCCTGAGTCTTTACAGAGCAAGAGTTATCTGATAACACCACTATGAGGACACACTAGAAATGGAAGCTACCAACACAGGAGAGAGAAAACCTGATGAGAAGAGCAAGCATCTGGAAAATCTTTGTATGAAAAGTGGTGTAAAAAAATCAAGTAGATCGTAATGAGCCTCAGCTATTTTTTGCAAATGTCTTCAGATGGTAGATCACTCCCTCATGTTCAAGTAAGAGGAAATGGATCTTGCTGAAGATGCTCCATTCCCAAAGGTCTCCCAGCGGTGTTATGATACCTGCACTACTCATTCTAAATAGGTCAGACAGGGAGCAATAGGCACTGCTGCTGGTGAAGGGTGGGAAGAACTCCCCAACAGGAGACAAAAAGACAAGAACATTAGTAAAGGCCAAAGAGGAAAGTGGTGGCTGTGTAAAAACATCAAGACTTGATGACCTATATGAATTTGGCTCTATTAAAACTTTGAGAACCCCACAAAGATCTGTTTCCTTTAAAACTCCAGTCTGAAAACTGTTCTGCAACTGTTGTGAGAGTGAATCTGTGTGGAAGAGGTAAAGCAGGCAGCTGATCCTTTGAAAAGCTGTTCTGAGCTTATCTGGGATTGCTGAAACACCATTTTGAGGTAAAGAGTTGAATTGTAGACCAAGTTGCTTGGAATCATTAAAAGCAATTTGAACATCTATTGCTCTCTTTAAACTACAAGCACTCCCAAAGCAGTGCAGAATATCCCTCTGAAAGGATCTCGTTCTGTTACATCCTAGTGAATGCACTTTTTAAAAGAAGTTGTAAGAAAACCTTGGATATCTCTAGTGCCAGAAAAAGATTTTGACATTGTTAGAGTTTGGTGATAAATTACAAACCCCATTAAATTATCCTACCTAACAAAAACTTCTTTCCTCTGCTTCAGTAGTTTGCGTATGTTGCCATCTTTCAAAGGAGAGACCACCTTTGGTAAGATCTTACTGTTTAGTACAGTAATAGTGGAAATATAAGCTCCCTTTGCTATCATGTTATTTTCACTACTAAAGCTCAGAGAATTCAGTGTCCATAAGCAGACTTTGATGTTTCTTTTGTCTTATTTTTTTTTTTTTCATGTGAATAGTTCAGTTAATTTGGAGCACAGGGAAAGAGCCACTTTTCTTTGAAGAAATTACAACTTTTCTGAGAAATTACTCAAATCATCATTTTTCTATAAATAAATGAAGCAAAGAATTCTGTCTTTCTCAACAAGAACTTATCTAATTGCTTGATTCTCAGAGGAAAACATTTTGGCTGGGGACAAAAAAATGCTCATCTGATAGTGCTCCTGAAATAAACCCAAAATAATAATTCTGGTACAGAAAGAATCAGGAATTTAGGGCAAATTCTCCTCCAACAACATCTTGGAAAATCTTATTTCCAAGATGAAAATTCACACTATGAATGAAACAATAAAAATAAAGGATTTTTAAATTCCTTGCCTATTTAAATTTTTGATATGAAAATATTTTATTTCAGTGAGTTCAGATAATTTTATTCAGTTGAAATGAAATACTCTGTCATACTTCTCCCTAAATGCATTTGAAAATTGTGCTCTGTTCCAGACTGGAAATGCTTTTTAAAATTAAAAAATGGAAACAGTGCCTTTGGAAAGTATCTAGATAAAACATAGTATTTTTAATTTTTTCCAAACAGTATTCCAGCCATAACCATCCAGAGATTCCACAAATCAGCTTCATTGTCCCACATTAAGCAGCCTGGTCTCATAGAAGGTGCCATTTGTTGTGATCTGATACTGATACTGTTATATGAACTTTGTTATCATATTTCTTACAAGAGATGGCAGGAATCACAGACTTGTTTTCTGTGTTGTTTTCTGTGTTGTTTTCTGTCTATTTACAGTTTTTTTCCTCTTCTTCAGGAGCTGTAACGGCAAGACTCAAGAGGCAAAGAAGCAGCTTACCAAGTGTCATAGTTCAGTTGCTGGCTGGGGTTAAACCAAGTAGTATAAGCAACAGACATGAGTTTACTGCTCTCAGGAGCTTTGATGACAAGAAAGAGGGGTGAGGGAGAAGTGATGAAGCCAAACAAAACAGAGGACAATATCAGAGAAAGAATGTCTGTCAGAGGAGAAAGATCCTTAGGACAACAGTTTACGATGCGAGCAGCTGATGCATCAAGAAACATTTTACACTTCATCTGTCTCTGTTTTAATAGAATGAGGGACCAACAGATAGGCAACTTCAGCATTTATAAAGTTCGTGGCAATAAGGCTAACCAGGTTGTCTTGTTACTGTGACTGTGAAATACTGTTCTCAACAAGCACAATGTCAAATGAGCATAATGGGCATCTCTGGAATATTATCTTGCTATCTTCCAAACTGCCTTTTTATTAAAAAAAATGGCTTGATGTAGCTTCATGAGGACATTTGCACAACCATAATGAGAAGCAGAAATACAATATGCAAAAATTCAGTAATGGAAAAATGAATGAAATGAAGCCTTGGAGCCTGAACAAGGGCCCAGTTCACCAACACAATGAGATCACAACTAGCTGCAGAAAACGTAATGTTTCAATGGGAAGGTTTCCATAATAACATTATTTTCAGACTGCTTTGATAAATTTCACCAGTCCTAGTATGGCATCACCAACTTAAGTGTTTCCTTCTAATTGTTTTTCCTAAATGATTTTAATTTTTTTTTTTAAATCTCTATTTTAATTCCCCACTAAATCTGAAATATATGGGATTAGCAATAGCAATTTGAAAAAAAAACCAGCAGATATTTTTTTCCCCTTTTCTTGGACAAAAACATCTAATGAAATAAGTTTCTCTTTGAAAACACTGTAAAGTAAAGCATGTGAACCTAATCTTTGACTATTTCTATAACCCAAACAATTATTGGCCTTTAGACTATATTCACTTTAAGTTACTCTAAAATAGACCATACCATTTATCACTTGTTTAAAAAGGCATGTGAACCTGCAGTAAGTTTTATACCCTAACTCAGCTAAATAAAAATATACCTATTAATATACACTTTTAATTACAACACTTAAATAAAGAAGTTAGTAATAAATCTGCTTTTGAATCAAAAGAAAATGTAACTGCTCCTACTGAGTATCTTCTTAATGTAACACTGGAACAACATAGAAAACCTCACGTCTTTCTTCTCTTCACAATGTCAATACAGAAATTTTCTAATTATACATCCAGATACAATTGTTGAGAAATCATCCTCGTAGGCCCAGAAACACTTGCCAAAGAAGGTGCAAAGTCTGCAAGTACCGTTAGGGGTTTACTGAACACTTACCAGTTAAAGATTATAAAATAACTCCTGACAGATATTAGAAGAAGGGTGATATTTACTTGCTCAGATTAGATCTGTAGAAGTTGATCGTATGAGTCTAAACAGCTGTCACCCCAGGCTCTCCTTAAACTTTGAAGATGGTCACATAATAGCATTCCAGAAGTTCCCTTAAATGCTACATCTTGAGAAGATAAATCATCTTTTTCTAAGACAGGCCTCCAAGACAGCTGAGCGTGAATCAGCCTCACAAGCACACTTACTTCTCGTGACTGACTATTAACAAGCAGAGTTCAGGCAATGACTTCGTTATCTGAAATGAGGCAAGATGGATGCCAGCCTAGGGCAAGATTTCATAACTCATTCTGATCCAACCACAAATGCAGTGTAATCTCCTCCTATCCACCTTACAGTGCTTCTTGCAGTGTATCCTTACTTTGGCACCAGTTTCTAAAAATCAGCAAAGAACAAATCACAGACAATGTGAATGAAGGAATAAACCCATGTGTTTTGTGACCTTACCAAAGGAACTCTTCCTACTAGCAGAGATTCTGTTTCGTTATGTAAGGCCTTCACATTGACAGCTATCTCCATGGCAGTGTTTCTGGTAAGGCTCTGGGGAAAAAGAAGCATAAACATTCTTTGAAGTGATGCAAGTCTGACTGAGAATAAGTACTTTCGTGTTACAGCACAAATCATAAGTGCCTTCTCCTACAAGAAATACATCAGTTTAGCTCTAAATGGACAACCTGTTCAGCACTGAGAACAGAAGCCAAAAATGTAGTATCTATTTATTGTCTTTCCCTCAACTTCAATTTAGTATGACCTTAACACAATCCTGAAGATCATCAGGTGACCAGCCACCGTATCAATCCACGTATGGCAAAGGCCAGCAGGAAAGTTGTGAATCTCATTTAACAATGACTGTTGATTTCAATTTTCCACCTTATCCTTGGCAGAAGTAAGCTAATAACCGTATTTAAACAAGGTCAATAGCATATTTACCACGTGTCAGTTTAGGTTAGATATGGACAGCCTCTACCTAATTAATTTTTCCTGGGTCCAATTCCTGTAAACACCCAGATTATCTAGCATGAAGAGAGAAACCAGGAAATTCATTCCCCCTCAGCCCCTTTGCCTTCCCTGTACAGCATTTGGATAGCAATTAAGCATGAAAATTTCTGTGAATGCATCCACAGACCGACATTACCATACAGCCCCATGCCACAGCTTGTGCACCCAGATTTTATAGCTCATTTACTTATACATAAATCTCTGTTCTTCTTTACCTCAGGAAACCTTGGGTTGGCTTTATTTAATGCATGTGAACATGCATTAACAGCATGAGCAAGCTCCTGCTCCAAGAGGCTATGTACTTTTGCTGCTTCACAGATCCTACAAAAATATTAAAAAAGAAGAATAGAATTTCTTAATTTCTTTAAAGAGTAATTATTTAGTACATAACTTCATAAATAAGAAAATACACAAAGATGTGTTTCACAAAACACTTTTAGATAAATATAGTACTTAATAACAAAAATTGAAAGGCAGGTATCTCTCAAAGCAATATAGCACCTCATATAAATGATATCCATCACACAGATTATTTATGATGGCACAAAATACTAAGATACACTTATTTGTCTTAAACACTAATGCTATTAAAAAAAAAAAAAAAACCAGACCAAAAAATGTTGGTGGTATTAATGCAAATAAACTACAGAGGAAAACTCTAGCACATTACAATAACTTACTTGAAATGATCTTACAAACCCATACACCTATTTCACAAGGCATATCCTTCAGATGTTACACGAAAATTGGCTGCAATCATTTAAGATAATGGGAGGTCCAGCTGTAACAACAACCTCCAGACCATTTCTGGAACAGTAAAGTTTTTAAGCTCTCTTGACTAAACTTCACTTTGGGTGATTGGTAAACTAAACTATTTTTCTTTGTCTGCAGCATAAAAAGGGTATGTAGCTCTTCCTTCCTTATAATACTGGTGATTTTGATGCTAAAGATAATTTGTTGTTATGATAAAGTGTGCAGCTTTATAAAATGTTCTGATTTTTAAAAAAAACGCTTTTCTTTATCTCAGCTTATACGAATGACTGAAGTGTCCATCCTGCTTACTTCTAGAGTTGACTTCTAAAAGGTTTTTTCCAATAATTGTATTTTCATAACTGCTTTTTCATAAAAAGAGAAGCTTCAAGTTTTGCAAAGAAGCCTTCTAGTTTTCCATTTCTGTTGCTACTTCAGAAAGTTGGTTTTCACAAGAAAAAAAAACCCAACACAAACACACATAAATAAACTTTTTAAAAAAATAAAAATTTTAAATTGGAAAAAAACAACTGATATAGGGGCAATAAAATATTAATCAAAAACCAGGGGAAATGTACACTTCTCTGTATGAATTTGCATTAATAATTCAGTCTTGGTGTCTAGGTTGCCAATCCAACTTCTTAATTTTACTCTACCTCGTAATAAGTTCTTCTGCAGCTTGTGAGCACAGCTGGATCTGTGCAACTTCTTCTTCTGTAGCCAACTCAACAGCTTGCTGAGGATACAAGGGAGATCGAATGACAGGTTTGCAGGAATCATACTTCTGCTTGTCCTCCCAAGACTTCAGGGTGTTTTCAAAGGCCTAATCAAAATGAATTATACATTCAATTCACAGCACTTGGAGTAGTCATATTCATTAAAAAATTTAATTTTACACTTTACATAAATTTAAATTATATATTATTTTAGTTAAAATTCATTTGACAAATAAACAACTGCTTGATTTAATTTTACATAAATAATACAACCTGATTAAATAATAATTTTACATTTAAAGTTTTAAAAACTTAGTATAGAGAGCAAGTCATTTCTGAAAGCTTTTTCTCTGTCTCCTCCCTGTTATCCTCAAAATGTGTCTTCCAAACCAGTAAGAACACAAAGACAGTGATAATAGTTGGGCTCAATGATCTTAGAGGTCTTTTCCAACCTAAATAATTCTAGAATTTTGTGGTTCTCTAACGCAAGTACATTTTGTGTGGATAGCAAGACTGAAATCCAAAACTGATACAGGATTCAAACACTAAAAATGGTGGGGAAAAAGCCCAAATTTACTAAAATAAAATTAAAATTCCATTAACTCCACCCTAAGTTCAGGATCCAGTTAGTGAATGGAGAATTTAGGGGCAGTTATACCTTTCACACAATAATCCTAGACAAGCATGAACTCTCCAGTGACTTTGTGACTAGGTTCTGCTTGTGTCTCTCCTGTCTGAGGCTGGCTCATGGGGGAGAGGGAGGATTGGTAGAACAGAGACGCAGAGGAGAGAAATCTGCAGAAAGCTATTCTGGAAATTGGACAGTATAGAACTTTGCTATTTATGCAACTGTGCTAAAACTTCCAGTATGTGACTGGTATAGCACACCTAGAGAAAAAGAAAGAAGCAGCAGAAGGGGAGGAAGGGAGGAAGGGAGGAAGGGAGGAAGGGAGGAAGGGATAGACAAAATATGGACCATTCTTACTATATACTAATAAGAATATAGGAACAGCACTAATAAAACCAATAAAAGTTGACAAAGTTTTACCACTTACACAAAAGAATAATTCTCTATCTGGCTCATTATAGAAATTATAAAACTGTAAGTAACTGTACGAATTATATAAATAGTAATAAAACATTTTTGTAAGCACTGCATTGTTTACATTATAACTGAAACGAATTATTACAGAAACCAATGTTAGCAATGGTAGCTCTTTCTGCAACATACTCTGTCTCGTGTCAGCATCTGAGCTCTGTTTTTATGTATGATCTTAATAACTCCCGGGGGCTGGATCCATGCCTCTCCATCGACTTGCACTGGAACCCCTTCATCACCAAGTATGGTGATCTTTACTGACCGACACTGGAAAGGAACAAACACATTATTTTACAGGGCAATAAATACTGGTGAGACTGACAGGCCACCTGTAATCTCTTGATTACGAGGAGCTGTGGCTTCTGTCCAGAACTGTCTCAAGAATTAAGGTCTCCTATACTTCATTCATCATTGAAGACAATTTGTTACCCGCTAAAAACAAAACAATGTCAGCATTTTATTAATGTATAGGGTGGTGGTCATCAGGAATGCCACTACTTGCCAGAATCCCAAACTGCTGCCAACCATCCCGCGTGCTTGCAAGTAAGAAACAAACCTGAGCTATCCTGTGGTGCTGCAGTTTGATGACTCTGGAAACTGCCATTTGCATGCTGCCAAATACAGCAACAACTTCTAAGATTTTATCATCAAATGATGGAGCTCCAAATATCTGCAAGGAGAAGAAAGTATTCCATTTTTGATGGCATATACACTGCTCAGATTGCAATGAAACAGATATTCACTTACAGATTTGTTGTCAACATCTAAATGCTTCTTTAGTGTACAATTCCTTTACAGTTCCTTCCTTCCTAGTGTACAACTTCTTTAGTGTACAATTACTACACTGTCTCTCCAAAGTCATAGAATTAAGATACCACAGACGATAGGCAAATATTATTCAAAACAGCAATGCTGATAGCATTTCAGATATCTGAATGACAAGGTATATCCTTATATAGGAAGGATGGCATTTTTGAGCATGCAGATTAAGAAATGTTTTACAAGGAGAGATGAAAGGCCAGTTCAAATCTCTGTTTGGTTAACGTACTTAATATCTAGGAAGTTCTTGAAGGTAAGAGAAGTAATGCTGTCTTTTTCTTCTCAGAAGTGCTTATCTATTTATATTCTGAATTCTTGGGAAACCAACATCTGAGTCCACACTCTGCTTTGTTTAACACAGCTTCGATACTGAAGACTATCTTGTTTGTGCTGTGTATAATTATCCACTGTAAATAGGAAACCCACTTCTTATGGAACAAATGCCCTCCTCTGCATCCAAGGTGCTGAATTTCCACAAGCTCACACAAATCACAGGAAGTCTTGCCACCAAGTGTCCTGATGGGGAACTCAGCCCCAGGACGGATCTCAGGCTGGACTTCAGCTGGGTCTGGCAGGTGATACCATACTAAGGTCACATGAAGCTTGGCCATTTCATCTTGATATGTAATAGGGAGCAAAGAGGGCAAAAAAATCAGCGGGAGAAATCATTCCAGTAAGAGTTTTATTGGTAGGGAGACGGCCTCTCTGAGCAGTACTTGGACTCCCTTAGTTGGCACCTTAGGCAGAGTAAGCTGCATCAGAGATAACTGAGACCAGACTGGAGAAAATTCCAGTTTTTCCATCTGATTTTTTTCTTTTTGCAGTTTCCACAAATTTTTTTCCATCTTTCACTTGAGTATCTGAACATCTTGAAAAGAACCAAGATGGTGATTCTGCTATTCCACTATAAAAAGTGTGGAGAGTTCTTGATCCAGTAACTGATATTTACAGAGCTAGTTCTGGCATGGGTTAAGAAAGAGTAGTTGTAAAATTTCATTTATTTTGTGTTGCCATTTCAGCAAAAGTACAGGAAAAACACAACCCAGTCTTCTGCTGTGTCTCTTCACCAGTAATATCTGTACCGAAAACCAATCCTTTTTTTTTTTTTCCTCTTTTTTGGTCTTTTTAAGGCAAACCAGTCTTTACAGACCAACATTCAAGTTGACTCCTTTCCTGTTGCAGGTCATGTTTCCAGCCTGTCTTCAGGACACCAAAATAACATGCCTTAACAAGCCCTGCTCAAATCAGGCAGGATACAGATGTCCTGCTTGCTCACTACTAGTGTTTCAGCAATAGTCACAGCTGTCAAGGCAACATCTTTCATTTGTCCAGACAAGCAGAACCAGCAGCACTTCAGACCACGACCACCACCACCTCCTGATGAAGAGGCATTCAAGACTGCACTAAAGCAGTGAATTATGGTCCTAACTCTCCAGAACAAACATGTCACTCTGCTGGCACATCAGCCCATTAGAAGACTAATAATACCAGTAAAACTGCTCCAGGACACACACATTGGCTGTATACCAGTATGAAAGCTAGGACAGATCTTCTCTCTCACTGAAGCAGTCCAGGGAGAAAAAATAAACTCCTGAACAGGGGCTGAACAGATGTTAGAGCAGCTTTCAAGTTACGACCATGAACATGGCATATATAAAAAGTTTAGATATCCATTGCCAGATATAAACAGAATTGCCATCCTCTGACTTATACCAAAAATAAGAAAAGGACACTGAAACATATCTAACTTTTTGTTTCACTTTTATACATATGTATACATATAGACATATATAAAACATATATATGTATGTAATTATATATGTATTATATAATAAACATGCAACTATATATAATAGAGATTATAATATATTATAAAAAATTATATATATATGATTATTTGTATGTATGTATTAAAAAAATGAAAGGATAAAAGCTCACAAGAAACCCGAAGCTTTTGGCAAAAAAATCCTGGATTGTCTACATTAAAATCACAAGCCAGTTTGCAACTACAGTTTTAGGTGATTCAGATATCACACACTAAGTCAAGACATGCAGATTAGGATAATCTGCTAGTTATTACAGTCAGTGCACTGTGAATGAAGTGGATAGCAGCAGTAACACTGTTCCAGGTTGTAAGACATTTAAGTATCCACGTAGTGAAATGTTTCTTAGGAGATGAAAGGAAGGAGACAAAGGTACCTTGAAGTATTTTAAAGGTCCATTGAAAATAATATACAAAAACCCATTTACTACCCCCACTAAATTATCAGTCACTAAATGCATCAGTCTTCATTTTATGAATCACCATCCCTTACAGCAAAGCTGTTTGAAGAACAGGAGGAAAATTCAGGTATAACGTTTGTTAGACTATAGCAAACAGAGGAATCTAAGCTTTGAGAAACCTTATTTACAAGTATCTGTAAACTAATACAGAGAGAAATTCATTGCGTCTCTGTAAAATTAGTTTCTAAAAATATTCATACAGCCATTTAAAAAACAAAATTATGTTTTATTATGAACATTTTGCTGGAATGGACATGACAGAAGATAATGGACAGTAAAAAATCATGGAATATATTTTCAATTTAAAAAACAGCAAGATAATACAGTTTGAACTGAAACAGCCTCCTCAAATAAGAGTTGTTACCCAAACTATATGCTACTACTATTAAAATCAAATGAGAAGAACAGTTCATTATATTTATTGTTGGTTTTGCCCAAGAGGTTAAATCTCTTTAATGCTACTTACATCATCTTCTTTGGTTCCACCCCAGAAATTAGTCCCACCAGCATAGCTGGGAATGTTTAGCACAGCTATGCCCTGCAGGCTTGGAAGGGGGATGTACTGTCCGTCACACTGTAATGGATAAAAGCTCCTTCAGTACATAAATAATATGATAAAAGCAATCAGCCATTTTTAGCACATGAAGCTTCAATAGAGCTGGCAGGGGAGGACAGAGTCATTAGGAGGTCTGACACAAGACTATTCCGTCCATGCAATGAAGCATCTCTAAAACAAACCTATTTTTTCCAATCTTAGCACTGATTTTTGCAGAGCTGAAAAATATGTAGATCTACATGCTGTAGTATCCACAGCAGCAGTGTTCCATGGTTCTTCAAAGAAACATTTTCACATCCCTTATTATGAAACTTCTCATTTCTTAAACCATGGTCTGACCATCAAGGATTAAAAATCTTTTTGCAGTGAAAAAACCAATCTCCTGAGTGCACTCAGTAAGATTGCCAAGGACATTACAGAAAGACTCATTTACACATTCGGTAACTAGTCTTCCATCTTATATCAGCATTCTCAAAACTGCAACAGACTTGTTATTTAATCAAATCCATTTAAGCCAGGGGTCGGGGGGGAGGTTGTGTTAAGAATATCAACAAATATTTCTGGCACAGCCACAAACAAGTGGTTAGCTGTCAGTGTTTGCATGTATTGTTGATGTCCTGTAAAAATAACTTCACTCTCCTCCCAAAAGTGCAAAGACAAATCTAGAACTGACCCCACAGGTGCCACCCTGGCCGTGGATGGGAGGTGTTGATTTTGTAGGTAAGAGGTCAATCTTACGTCAGACAGTTCAGTCCTTCTATCTTACTGCTTTATCTCCCAAAACCCATAAGCAACTCCATGTCCTACTCAACACAATCATGGGATGACATAGGTCAATCTCACTTTCAGCCAAGAGTTAATTTACAGACATCAGTGAAATTGTTCTTGAATTACGGCAGTACAACTGCCTGCAGAGGGGAGCCCAATGATCTCAAACCATTCCTCGGGGAGTCAAAAGTGAAGTCCTGCAGCAGTGCCATGGACATGGAACTGATGCAAGTTAGAACCACAAGGTTGTAAATGCTGGATCCAGGTGTCACTTTATGGACCATGAAGTTGCAGGTCAAGCTGCCTTTAATGAAGATTGCTAGATTACTGCACATTACCAGTCCCACAGAAGGATCTTAATGTTTTACAAATGAAATAGAAATTCTAAAGAAACCTTTTTTGTCCTTAGTACCTTTATCAAGAGGAGAATGAGATGCAAATTATTTCCAGAATGTGCTTAGCGCTCTCTTTTTGTGATTCAATCTTAGCAACAAGACAGAACGTAACATTTTAATCAAGATGTGACAGTATCCAAAATATGGTGTGATATTAATAGATGCTGCAAAGCCTTTTGTATTATAGTAGAGGTCTGCCTCTAATGTCTGAATATGCAGGTGTAATATATCTAATATTATGCAAGGCAACAGTAAATATGAAATTTTTACTTGCTGACTTATTTCCAGAAACATTAAAAAATAATTATGGAAGGGTCAGCAGCATTATTGAATCTTATTTGAATCCAATTCAAAAGATCCTTAGATTAGAATTCTATCTGCAGTATACATAACATTCTTTCCTTTCATTATATTTGCTAACTACTGCATAATTCCTTGATAACTGCTCAATCCTTAGCTAACAGCAATCTGCTGCTACCAGAGAAAATCCTCCTAAATTTCAGAATGAGAAAGAGCTCCAGTAACCTAAAATTATTCTTTCAACTTTAAAAGTTACTGTCATATAAATATCATAAACTTCTATAAGAAATACTTAGCATGAAATAAAAAGAGAAATTATATATGTTCTCCGTCAAAATCCACCTTAGATATTCTTTGGCTGAAAATAACAGTAACCATCCTGTAGCCTTTTTCTGCATTTGGGAATCATTTCTATTTCCTTTAAGTTCCCAGTACCAAGTGGAAGACTTAGATTTTATGTCAGAACTTAAAAGCCAAAGAATAACTATATTTAAACATGGAATTTGTTGTTGCTGTGATAATATCTTGCTTCTTTAGTGTGTCTGCTAGAGAAATTCTCTGCTGGTGTAGCTCAGCTTCTTGTGATGCATATTCAGAATCTTTTCTGTCGTCAGGAAATTTTTACTATTTATCTGCTCTCCCTATATGTGTAGCTTTCAGATACTTTAAATTAAACCTGAAGGATTAAGACTCCTTATCTCTTTTCTTCTGTTTATTTTACGGTCATTTCTGTTCCTGCCCTTAAAATCTGGTCTCTCTTCAGATGCAGTGAACATTCAGAAATATATCCTACGTATACAATTTATTATCTTTCTTTAAGCAAATATTTACAAGCAACACTATACTGGGTATTCTGTGATCCTAAAGTACTGACATTTTACTCAAAAACACGACTTGGAGAACCAGCTTTTACACAGAACCTCTTTATACAGTGCCTTTGAGGTCAGCTTGGGTTGACACGAGAACGCTAACAGGTTTCAAAGATAAGCATAAAATCTTCACTACACATCGTGCAAGAAACTCTCTCCATAAATAAAATTTACCTCAAGTTGAACTTTTTGTTCTAAGTTCTTGTAAGTTCTCTGCAGTAGCTCTTTTGTGCCAAGAACTCCATACCACATCATGTTTTTCGTCCGACTTCTGAAAGCAGGCAAAACAAGATTCACATATTGAAATACACATATTATTGTGTCTTGTATTTGTAGAAAAAGAAAAAATTAAGAAATTAATATAAAAATATAAGGAAAAGAAAAGAATGGAAACATCTTGGCTCTGTTACTGACAATTATATTACCTGCACTTTTCAGGGTGCTCTTCTCGCTTGTTATTAAATTCTAGAGAAATTTTTGCATCTAACCCAATTCCAAAGTAGTTGTTCATGACACATTTTTCTGAATATCCCTCCCTGTTAGAGGAAAAGAGAAAATTAGGTGTACATTTGTAAAGAACCTGGACACACAGACATCTTTGATCACGACTGTGATTGGTCACGGAACAGAATAGCAACTAAGATACTTCAAGAGATCTTTCCTCTGAATCTGCCTGAGTAATCTGGTTTCGGCTGAAAAAGCCAGGTCTGAAAGACTGCTGTCCTCATCCTCCAAGTGAGCAAAGGGTAAGTGAACAAACATCTCCTATTATTTTCAGCTGCAAAAAAAAATTTGCACTACTCATAACTAAACCAGCACAGTCCAGCTTGTTTTCAGGCATTGAGGTCTGCTGCCAAATGATAGCAAACAAGAAAGGCATAATGTAAAAGAAAAATAAGAGACTACAAAAATATAAGACGGATGCCCTCAAGGAAAGCAAAATAAAGCAAAATAGTATATTTGGGAAAAAAAAAATATTTCTTACAAGGAATCTGGATCCGGGTCAATGAACGGCGTAGCACCAAATGGATCGATGTTTGCTAGCAACATTTTGCTAATAATTGAACTTCCTGCAATGGAAGCAGCTAGACCAGCCCTTAAACCTGATTAAAAGGAAAAAAAAACAACAACAGAAAGAAAATAATAAAAAAACAATTTGTATTTGATAAATACACAAACAGACAATATATGCCACATACTGGGATACAAAATTCATTAAATCTGTAGAGGGAATGATTGTGATTCTATCTCAGTTTTTACCTACATTGGTTATCTTTTCAGGTCTCTGGCTCCCTTAAGCAGAAAGCAGCTATGCTGAATTGTGATAGCTCTCTTTGGGTACCATCATTGAGAAAGAAAAAAAAATAAAGAAAATTTAGGGTTTCAGGCCAACTCCTAGCAGCTGGTATAGTAACCAAATGGGTGACCTAAAATCCAAAAAGACTGCTCAAGTTTTTCATTCAATTTAATCTTCATCTCCTACCTGTCCATGATTTTTCTTTTGTCCTGTCCTTTGTAAGTAGTCAAAAGGAATATTCTTACCATTTTTACAACTGGCAGAGCTGTAGTTTAACTTAATTTGTGGAAAGCTCATGGCCTCAACATGCCTGCTTTGACTAATATCAATGTCATTCTAAAAAAATACTCTGTAAAGCACATAAACAAAGCAAAGTACTAAAAGCTTTCACCTAAATTTGCCTAAAGAAACAATGTAAGCTCAGCTCCATTGTGTTTTAGTTACACTAATAAAGTTAATTAAAACAGAATTTTACTGGTGCTCTCTAGTTTTAATTGCATTTGGAGCAGAACAGATATTTTTTCATCTGTCAATTGCATTTGGGTAAGAACAGATTTTTTTTTTCCAACTGTTTTACAGAGCAGCTTTGTGTGGTTTCAGTTATCCACTTCCAGAGAGATATCCACAGACAGCTCTTACTCAGACGGTTGAACTCTACACAGCTTTGTCCCTCAACCCCTTAATCCTAATCCATTGATTAGGATAAAGGATAGAAGGACTTGGGGGTCCCTGTAGATGAAAAATTGGATGTGACCTGGCAATGTGAGCTTGTGGCCCAGAAAGCCCAATGTGTCCTGGGCTGCATCAAAGGCAGCATGGCCAGCAGGGCAAAGGAGGGGATTCTGCCCCTCTGTTCCACTCTGGTGAGACCCTACCAGAGGTGCTGCATCCAGCTCTGGGGGCCCCAACATAAGAAGGACATGGACCTGTTGGAATGAGTCCACAGAAGGGCCATAAAGATGATCAGAGGGCTGAAGCACCTCTCCTCTGAAGACAAGTTGAGAGAGCTGGAGTTGTTCAGTTTGGAGAGAAGGCTCCAGTGAGAATTTATTGGGCCCTTTCAATATATAGAGCAGGTTTGTAAGAAGGACTGAGAGACTTCACCAGGGCCTGCAGTGACAGGAGAACAGGCAGTGGTTTAAATTCAAAGAGGGTAGGTTTAGATCAGACGAAAGGAGGAAAATGTTTGTGATGAGGGTAGTGAGACATGGGAAGAGGTTGCCCAGAGAAGCTGTAAAAGCTCCACCGCTGGACGTGTCCAAGGTCAGGCTGAATGCCTTTTTGAGTAACCTCATCTAGTAAAAGATGTCAATGCCCATGACAGAGGGGTGTACTAGATGATCTTCAGAGGTCCCTTCCAACCCAAACTGCTCTGCAATTCTATGACTCTGAATTTTACTTTTCACCCTCCAGAATCAAACGCAACATTTTTGCTACTTCTAGTGTTTTGCCAAATGATCAGAAATCTTCCACATTATTATGCATTTCCTCCCATATAATACAACACAAAGATGTGTATGTCAGTTCAAACAAATTCAGGGCATGAAGTAAAAGCCATTATTTGACAGCAAGCAGGAGACTGGAAGACAATAGTAAAGCAGTGTAGGAACAGCAGATTTCAAAATCATAATTACCTGGGCAGATAATTCTCGTGTTAAGTACTGGGAGGTTCTCCTTGCTTGCTGCCAAAGCTGGAGCAGAGAAAGAACCTGTCTGAGAATGGGTACCTCGGCTTGTACGTCTATCAGGAGATCTTGGTGCAGTTTTAGCTGTGCAGAAAAACAGAAGTAAGAACACTGAATGTATTACCATTACATTACCAACTACAGAGCTTTTACAGCCTTGAAAAGACATAAAAATCATTAATTTAATCTGTAGCCACTCCATGATAAAAGTCCTTCCCCCTCACACTACAGTTTTTCTTCTAAATACGGGAAGAAAATTCAGAAATAGATCAAGTAACAAAAACTAATTAAAATGAACAAGTCTGCATGGCACTCAACATGAGGAGTTCCCAGCTTATACTTCAAGCTACCAGCAAAAGTATTATATGTATTAAATGTAAATATGTTCATAAAAATGTATGATATCAACCTTAAAATGCAACAGTATTTAATGCTGAAGTAAGTTTCTGATAAACATATTACTGAAATAATAAAACAACTCAAATTTCATCTATGTTTACTTACAAATATAGATATGTAATATAGTATATTATTATTTATAACTATTTTAATATAGATAGTACCATGGCCTGTAGGTTAGAATACCTATCTCATCAACACCTACTCTACTTTCTTCAAGCAGCTATGTATCAGATTTCTGAAAACATCAGTGAAAACTCTGACATCTTTATTTACAGCCAAACTGAAAACTGCAAGGGAAGGGGAAAAGCCATGTTCCCCTTTGTCTCCTGCATTTAGAGAGTTTTCCATCATCTTTTTTCACAGAAAAACACAGAAAACAAACAAACCAGCAATATCCCAAGTATTTAACATATTCATTAAAATTATCCAGAAGATGGATCAATGAGACCTTGACAGACAGCAATGTTTGGTAGCTGATGTAACTGTTATTGACAAAGGGTCAGGAAGAGGACAGGGAAGAAAATCAAGGTGAAAGAGAAGATACTCACAAAGCCTCACTGGTAGCTCACTTATCCTTTGGCTGCCTCTAGAGGCAATGAAGAGGGATTGGCTTTGCAGAGGGCTGATTTTAGGTGCTGTACTTTACTTCCCTGGCAGAACTTGTTTCATGCAGCCTGAGAGAGCCTGCCAGTGCCTGCTTTAGCCTGGGGAAGTTAACCTTTGAGCAATTCAGCCCCATCAGACATAGACAGAAACTGGTGCCCCAAGGAAAAAAAGTTCGGGTATTACGAAATGCTTTGTTACAGCATTTCCACGTGTCTGTAGAAAGCTCTCGCACTACAGATGGTCACACAAAGACACTTCTTGTCTCTCTCTGCTTCAAATTAACTCACATGTTAAAACCACTTCAGCTTAGGACAACTTCAACCTTGACCATCTGAAGAAGCTCAGAAAGAAAAAATGAAATTATTTCAAGATGATCTGATTTTTCCTCTCAAAACATGAAAACTAATGCAGCAAAAATAGAATTAGTAGGACTAGCATCAAGACAACAGCAGGGAAACAGCAACCAGGAATGTGGTGGGATGGACAGAATATATCCTTTTCAGTGGCTGCAGTGGGACAAATCAGTTCATGTCAATCATATCTTAGCCTGATAATAATGGAAAGTAACGGAGTAATGGAAAGAAAATGTTGAGAAGGAAAATCTAGAGACAATAGGAATAACTAGAACAAGGGTTTAGACATTGTGTTCAAATTACTTCAGGCCAGGATCTGCACATTCACAGTTTTTCGGGTTTTATTATTTTTTTTTTTTAAGTGATGTTAATCTAGCATAGAACAGTAAATGGAATGGCAAATTCTTCAATGTCTTGTATCCCAGGAGTAAGATTACACACCTTTCTGGATGACATGCTGAAGCCAAAGAGAAATTATTATGTACAGAACAAAGAAAAGTGGGTGAATTTTTCTGGATTGTTTTTTGTGAAAGGATTGACCAAGTGGACTAACAGCTCCTTCTGACTTTAACACCTGCATAATAGCCATAGCAATGATCATAAAATGCTACAATATTGTGTGATAGCAATACAACTCAATGATTTGTATCTGTGCATGGCAAAACACTGTAACAATGTAAAAAATAAAAAGGAATAAAAATGGCAAGTGATACCTAACAAGAGTCATTAAACATTTAGATGAAGGTATTAACATATGGAAAAATATCTTCATCAAAGGACCAGGAAGATCCTCAGAGGGTGAAATATAATACTCAGAACAAAATTAACATTCATTTTTCATAATACTACTGAAAAACTCACAACACTGTTCACACAGTCTGTTCTCTCAGTACTTGCGACAAGGCACTTGTATTAAATAGGAAAATCAGCAGAGCAGCTGCTCTTTATTTGACAGATAAAACTCAGGGGAATAACTGCAATAAAGATAAACTTTTGCTGTGAATGTTCTGATAAAAATAACAGAGCCCTAACGAGTAAAACTGATGTTTCAGTGCAGATAATTGAATTCATGTTTCATGCTTTGTCCCTAAACATCTTTTGTCCAGTGACAGCATTAACATGACCTCTATTCCACACATATAAGAATAATACAGCTCCACATTAAGTGTAGAAATTATACCATCAAGAAACAAGGAGTTTAATAAGTTTCTAGACTTGTGTACATTTTTATTTTATTATACAATTATGGCAGTAGGACTGGGTCATCTGTAGGGTCAGCATCCTTTGCGAGCTACTATTGAAACAGGACAACCAACATGCATTGATTCCTATAACCAAGAGAAAATAAAAGGGACTAGTGAAGAGACAATCACTGGAGAAAGCCTGACATCTGTTTCTGGAGAAAATGTAAGATCCTGGGTCAACAGAAGCCCCAATAGTCTAATGTCTTATTTCCAAGGCAGGAGCTACCGACACAGGCACCAGCTTCAGAACAGAGCCTTGTGAGGATAACTTTTGAGGATGCTAGTGTGGGTTAGGGTAATAAAAGGAGATGCAAATCCCAAAACACTTTTCTCATTTTGCCCCAAAAAGTTGCTCACCAAGCACACAGAGGATGTGCTTTGCTGCCAGCTACCACTGTTCCTCTGTGACTCACAGATCACCTTGTGACCTCACCTGCACTGCATCACTGTCCACTTTGATAATATGGGAAAGACTGAAATTTCTACCTATACTAAGAAGCGGCTTTCTTAAAATTACTATGTATCTTGAGAATCTTAGTCTACAACTGAGACACGCTATTGCCACCATCATCTAGGCTCTAGTCTTTGCTCAGGTTCACACAGAAGGGTGAGTGTAAACACTGGACTAAATTCAGGCACTTCTCTCCCCAACAAGTGTCTTCTCAGCTTTGTAAATACATTCCAAAAGCCTGTTCATCTATTATTTCCCTCATGTTTCCCTTAACTTTTATTTATCGAAATCTATTAGAATTTGTGAGTAGTTTCCAGTCAAACAAGATGTTAGTGTTTTTAATTGTGGAGCCAATTATGCTCCAAATACAATGATAAGGAGATGGCATATTCCTATTTTATTCCTAATTTACTCACTGGATGGGGACTCAAGTTCCTTTGTGTCTTCCTCTTTTTCCTCTTCTTTGGATTCATCTAATTCTTTGCTGTATTCTACTGGGGACTGGTTCACTTGTTCTTCACTATGAGCATTTTGCTCATCCACAACTATTTATTAAGAGAAAAGACAACGTTTCAAGATTTCTAAAGAAAAATTGCATACATCAAAATTAGCACTTTTTTTTGGTAGCTTTTAGTTTAAAAATATTAGCAAAAGAGTTCTATTGTCAATTCAATGAAAGAGTCAGTCAATTTTTTGCTGTCAAGATTTGCTGTCAGAAATTTTCACCTTGTGGAGGCTAATAGTTAAAAAATGCACTTTTATATGTGCACACACATACATATATAAGTACTCACACCTGCAGACAGTCATCAACATTCAAACAAGCTGCATTTCTTTTCCTTGCAGCTTGTAATAAGCACATAATTTTATCTATGCAAGAATGTAGAAATCAAATTTTATAATGAAAACTTACTCCAGTTAAACAAACAAACAAACATCATTATCCTATCCTATCCTACCAGTCCAGATCAAAATGTTGCTGATGTGCACCTTTTTCTGCTTGTTCAATGATCTGCCTCACAGCCTTCTTCAAGCTGTTTGCTCGGAGCATTAACTGTTCCCTTGGTTTGAAGAGCTTCTGGGAAGACTTTGAGACACACTCTGCTAATTGCTCTTTACTTTCAGACAAGGATTCTTCACTTGAAAACTCCTCTGGTTCTTCTTCCACAATGGGAGGAGCAATGCCTGGGAGAATGGGAGCAGCCTGGGCTTCTGTGTGAAGAGCCTGGAGCAACAGGTCCAGCTTCTCATTTAACTCTGAGCACTAAGATGAAGTGGAAAAGAATACATACACACACACAAAAACAAAAAAATTCAACAGTGAATGTGTGAGTATTTTCAGGAAATATGGCATCAGATTATATTTGACATTTCAGGTGTCCTTAGTGTCTCTGTAATTCCTTATGTGAAATCCAAACTGAGGTTCAACATTTTGGAATATCAGGTTATGAGTAGGTCTGCATGGGCTTTTTGCACACCCTGTGACACTCAACCAGATTAGAGCAATTATAACACTAACTCCCTACACTCAGATTCAAATAATGCTCCATGCTAAACTCAGCCTGCTCCATTACTAGGGTATGGATTAGATCCTACCCCTCTCCCAATGACTTGCAGCACAGAAAACCACCAGAGATTTGCCCATACCATGGGTGTTCAATACCCCAATTTTGTGAGCTACCTGTGGAGATATTCCCAGCTGTCAGACTGAGACACATGGGGTTGTTTTTGCAACACACCTGTATATTTAAGCAAGTGAGTTGTCACAAAAGCTAGAGGCTCAAGTCAGAATCAGATGCTTTCAAATGCCTCTACACAAAAGTAGTTGTTCTCTCCAGGTACACTGGAAAAGAAGGGATTTTCTATTCCTAAGAGAGAAAAAACTCTCTGGCCTTTGAACAGTGAAAAAGAAAAAGCTAATTTTCTACAATATGCACCTGACAGAAACGTGAACCACAAATTGCCACTTAGCAAGTACATGTTCTGAGTCTGGGATTGTCAGGGATTTTGTTTCCTTCTTTTCTTTTCAGCTCATGTAAATTTTGTGTCTCATACGAAAATCCTCTGTTGTGTTTTCTTCCCGATGTTTTTGCAACATGATCTCTATATTCTACAGCTTAAACCACTATTTTTAACATTGTGGTCTGCCTCCCCTTCATTCTCACAGCATACTCTTCATTATCCCATTGTTTTCCTGTAACAAACTTAATCCCTAGAAGTATAACTAACACAAAAAACAACTCCTTTTATCTCTGTGCATGCTACCATGAACTTTATCTTTTATGAAGGAAGAAAGTGAAACAGTTTAAAGAGCTCAGAGTTTAAAGATGGTTTGGAAATAATTACTCTATGCAATAAGAAGAGAAGAATTTTAAAGTCACTGGTTGAAATGAAAGCCAAGCTGGTCATCCCAGAGCAATGTAAAAGTTAAACATCAATGAGCTATAAACTTTAAGAGCCCAACAACTTTAAACCTGGACATAGTCATAGTCTTACTTTAATGGCCATGGCATCAGCTTCCTCTGCATTTTCCATTGGTTTTTCGTAAGTCTTCCCTATTTTGGCAACAAAGTCCTTTACAGTTTCACATAATATTCTTCAGATAAAAAAAGGAGAGGGAAGAAATCAAATGAAATAAAATAGATAGGTTTTGAATATTAAATTCTTATGGCAATTTATTTATAAATCATTCTTATTGGAAACTGAATTCTGTGATCACACTTGAAAATCAGATGACACTCTTTTCCATAGCTTCCAAAATTGCAGTGATAAACTTTAAAACAAAAACTCTTTCACTTAAGCCGTGACATACATTGCATTTCAGCCTCTCATCTGAACTTGATTTTATCTATGCCCTTGCTTGTACATCTTCCATACGAGAGGACTTAGCAAACTTGAATTCACTTTGGTAACTTCAAACACAGTCATGCAAATTCCCATGCAAATTTGGAGCTTAGAAACCATGGAGAAAATCCACTGACTTTAATGGAGCACTTGGATGAAAGGATATGGCCACACACGTTCCATTGCATAGCTCACGCTTTTGAACTGACCCTGAAGCATATCTGTGCAAACTACAGTGGCTGCAATGAATTTTTGCTGTGTAAATCAGAAAAAAGACTTGGTTCTTGTTACCTGCACTGCAGACAGACAGCAAACTTACTAATGAGGTGAGGATAATTGCTTAGTACTGTTCATTTGGTTGACATTTTTTCTGACAGAAATTAAACAGATTTAACAAGGTACAGAACCAATTTAGAATCTGGAGTTAATAATATCCTGCAGTTTAATCTTCTACATGTGCTATGTATAGTTTTAAAATGAAATTTGGTTAACTTGTTTTTAGGAGAAAAAAAAAGATGCAATGACATTCAGATGTATTTTAAAAGATTCTATGACTGGTCTTTTGCATATTGCAATATATGGTTTTTTTCATAGAGAAGGTACACACAGAGCAGTTCTGATTTCAGATGCTATCCTTGATTTGCCAACTTTTTCTCATTTCAACATGTTTCAGTTTGGGGAAAAAAATCCCACTACTGTCTTAGAAAACTATTAATTGAACTGACATAGACAGGGGTACAACAAAGCTACCTAAGTTGAAGTTCTGCTTCACACTGGTGAAGCTGCTTGCCCGCTAAACATATGCACAAAAAAAAAAAAGCCAGAAGAAGGGCAACATGAAGTAGATCACACCTTTGTGTTGGTAACTGTACATTTCATATTTAAGCCATGCACTGATTTGGAATGATTTAAAATAATTTTATATTGATACTGTGCAATTATTTTTTTTAATTTAATATTAAGCCATCCATTACAACTGTATCATCTAAAAATTTTGCAGAAAAGAACATCCACTCTTAAAGATATAAATCAAGAAATATTAAGCCAAGCCAGCTGGGCCATCCATAAGAAAATCAGGCTTAGACAGAAGGCTATTATGGTGATGATGTTACACAGGGAATTTATCCCACACATTGTGCATAAAACTGATTGACTCACTTGGCAGATGATATGACAACTGAATGCTGATCAGAATTAAGAATTTTTGCAAGATGAGCAGCAACTGAATCTTCATAAGCAGATATCTGAAAATAGAGAGAAAAGAGACTTCAATTTCCACACATTCCAGCAGTTTAACACCAAGTAGTGAGTTTAAACACCTCAGCAATAGAAGAATTTCCATTTCAGATCTAATACAAGGCCAAGTGGCTGGCAGTGCAGATTCTACCTGCACACCGTATTTTATGTACGAGATTTTTAATATTCAAAGTAAGACTGCATCTTAGAACTTGATCCATAGCTCTTTTCCTCCTGTAGAGAAAACAGTAAGTTATTTCTAGGCTAAAATCAGCCCATGAGGGAGAGAATAATTTACCTTCTCAGATTAATAACAACCTACAGTATTGTAATCTAATATCTTTTACTTCTAAAATAAGCAAAGCTTTCCTCAAACAAATTGCTCAGTAAGAATAAATCTAAAGTTTGCAGTTATAATCTGGAATTTTTCACTTTACTGTCAGGTGGGCTCTTACTCCCCAAGAACCACAAGTGACAAAGGCTACTAAAATCATATAATGTTATCAAAACCAATCCTCAAGGAGCAAACCATTTAGAGCTTAGTGTTTACAATCACATTAAAAAATATAAATTATTAAATATTCAGGAAAAGATTTGGAATGGATCAAAAAATGCATCCTCACACACCATATCCTATCGCAAAATAGCTGTGGATCCAGACTTCAATTTTAAAAGAAAATTCTAATCAAATCCCAAATCTAAAGCTAAAAATAAGTGCAGTTCTGATGGCTTCCTTTAAGAGTCTCTTAAAATCTCATAGCATGCTTTTGTCTTTGATTTTGAGCAGGCAGATACATCACTTTAGTTTTTCCTCCTAAAATCTAGCCTTCATTGTAGGACTGTGACATCGAACCAGTTTTCATTTCCGGCAGAAAACAAAACATAAACATCTGATCTGTAAGAATGAACTACTGTTTTTCAAACATCAGTACAAGATTTCTGGAAATCAAGTGAATTTAGTCTCCTGTAACTGCTGGAGGAAAGAAGGGGAAAAAGAATCAGATACGTATCTCCATTTGCTTTTCAAACTGTGATATAATCCACTACCTACTGTAAAGTTAATTATTATTTTTTCTGAAATGTCCTAACTTGGTAAACAGCAGAAAAACCCCCATTAAAATAGAGATTGAATAGGGTACTCTAAAGCAAATGGTTTTGTCCAACTCAAGTAATGATAGGTAATATAGCCTACAGAATATATTTTCCAAAAAAGAAGTTCATATGAGCAAGCAGTTCCTTCCATNGAAGAAGATCTGGGTGATGAACTGACCTAACCCTCCCCCCATACCTTGTTCCCTTGTGCAGCTGCTGGGAAGGAGGGAGGGGGGTGAGCGAAGAAACGGTGGCCTTGAAGGGTTTATTTTACCTCTCATTTACTCCTCTGACTCTGTTAGTAATAAATTAGATCACTTTGCAACCTAAGTTAGTCCTGTTTTGCCTATTCTAAGTGCGTCTTCTCCCGGGTTTCCTTATCTCAACTCATAAGCCCTGGGTGTGGGTGTGTTAATTTGGGGGTACCTGGCATTTGGCCGGGCTCAAACCTTGACAGTAATATAGCCTACAGAATATATTTTCCAAAAAAGAAGTTCATATGAGCAAGCAGTTCCTTCCATTTTCAGAAAGGGGTAAAAAAAATTCAAAGCCAGAAATAACTAGAACAAAATGGTGATGAAGACACACTTGCAAATTTTAACTGTCTTCAAAAATTAGAGACGATAAAGCCTTGATCTGCATTGCTGACACCAGAAGCAGAACTGTGTGCAAAGCAATCCCCTTAAAATCCCGGCCTTTTTGCATCTCTGTATCCAGCAATCCATCAAAGGTTATAACCTCCTTGCCAATTAAAAGAGCCTGAATTATTAAATTGTTCAAGAAACTGCTGATTAATTACAGCTTCTCAAGTACTTTTGAGCTACAGTTGATATGCATTAACTTCCTTGGGAATATATTATTTTCTCATTTTCAGTCAGACTTTTCATGCCAATTAATTTGATTAAAGCATCTCCCTCTCTCAAAATTGAAACCTCATCAGCTAGCACAAGCACAAATCCAGTCTGAAAGACAGACTAAGCTTTTCTTTGATGATGCTTAGGATTTTGAGCTCTCTAAAAGAACAAAGAGAAAGTTGAGTGATATCACCTGATCAAACTCAAGCTGCAAAAAGCTCCTCTCTTTCTTTAGGAATACAACCTTTACCTCCAAAATGCTGGGGGCCTTTTTTCAATGCTTAATCCAAACTCAAGATAGCAGACATTATCTTTTATACATTAAAAATTATTTTAAATATTTATGTATATTATCATACTATATATAATATTATACGGTAACAGAGCACTAAATTATATTATTATATACAAAATTATCTATAATATATACTAATATATAAGAGTTATCTAAAATACATTGTATTACTATATTACATAGTAATATGACACTAGATTACATTCTTGTCTAACATGTTATATAAATACACTTTCTAATACATATTAAAATATACATATACATTCAGGAAGAAATTTTTCAGACAACTTTGCTGGAGACTCCTTACCTTCATTCCTTCTACGCAAATAATATAGAACTGGAAACCTTACTTACTTAAGATACACAGCATGAACAGGCCTTAATTCAGTTCAGTTAGCAGATCACAAAACATCTATTTTTCACACAAATGATTCAGTTATAACTATTGTCATCCCAGAAGCTCCAAGTTAAGTACATGAAACAAGAAAATAAAAGTGCACCTGGCACTCCTCTGACTCTTCTGCAGACACTGGAAGAATAGAAGGCTTTGCTGGTAATTTCAGTTCGTATGACATTATACTCCACCTGAAAGAAATATAAGTTTCCCAACTGTTAGTTTTACTTTCTCTCCACTATATTAACGAAAAGAAAGCTCATTGTCACACCACAGAATAGCGATATATATATATATAAAAAGAAGCAGCTTAATTTGTAATTGTAAACTATATGAGTGAAATAATTGAGATTAAAGGTAATAACTTGTTTTATTGCTCAGATTATTTTTGATTTTATTATCAGTCTCATTTGTGAAAAAAACATGGGACATTCAATACAGGCAATAAAGATTTTCTGAAAAAACATTCACATTATAAAAAGAATTTGTGTAAACTAACTGCAGAAGTCAAAGGAAACTAGACATCTTCTTAGAGAGAAAGCTTTAAGGTGGCATTAGCTTTTCATCTCAACCAGAGGAAGCAGACTTGAAAACATAGCAAAAGATGAACTATCTTCCTCGATGCATATATATATATATTTTCCCTTGTACAGGACAGTACTTGACAGCATAGATAGTATGAAACCTCTAATAGCAACAACATCCTTCAAAGCCTTGCTGAAGAGAACAAGTAATCACTGCAGATGGGCCTTGGGAGCAAGTCTACTGAAATTAGATCAAAAAATGAAACAGCATTTTTTCACTGCAGAAAAAGGGAAACATGATTTAATCTACAAGTTTTCAGAATCTGAGGATCAGTAACAAGCAGTTCTCTACATACGTTGTTGTAAAGCAATCAGGCAGTCTGCAGAAAAGCTTAAAATAAGACTTTCTTCTCTATTTCACAAAAATAACCTAAAGTAAAATCCCATATGACGACATTCAAGTGTTTGTAACCAGAGCAAGAAAAGAAACACTCATGAGAGAAAGGAACAGCATAAGAATGCTCCTCTCAAAAGCAGTGCTAGACTTCCATTGAAACAACACACCATTATCATCTCTGACTTTTTTTAAATGGGGATTGCTGCTTTCCTTTATGGATGAAAACACACAAAACAAGGAGTGGGGAAATCTCTTTTTTTTTTGACTAAGAAAATGCCTCAAACAGAAATATTAGTCATGGATCCAATTAGCCCAGCAGCTTGCCAACAGCTGATGCCTCAGGAAACACAGAAAGCACACAAGGTGAGTTTTCCCTGCATACAAGGACAGAGAGCTCAAGTGTTTTCTAAATAAAGATGCTACTATTAATGGTGTTTAATAAGCATGCATGGAGTCCATAAAATTGCTCAAACTAGTTTTGAATCTACACAATTTCTTAATGCTCCCAAGTTCTTGTAACAGGCAGTTACGCAGCTCCTTCAGTCATGCAATAAACTCTCAACTTTTGAACATGTTTGGACAGCACACTTCCCAGTTCCATCAGCCGCTCATCCCTCTGACTCTTTAGTTTAAAAAGCAAGCAAAAGAGCTGCCCCCATTTCGATTGCAGCTTCCGCTATTATTATGACCTCCACTCAAGAAACAAACCCACTGAACACCAAGTCTCTAAGATGGATTTTAAGCCATCAGAAACCCAAATAAATACAATCTAAATCTCATGGTAGGTCATATATATGCATATTAAGGTTTACCTGTCTAACATTTTTGTGCTGGCTCGTTCTAGTTTTTCCAAAATCTGAGGAAGTTGTGTATCATCATCACAGGATCCTCCCCAACCAAGGACACGAGCAAGGTCATTTCCAGTACCAAGGGGTAACACTCCTAACTGACACTGAAACACAAGACAGGAACAAATCTACTATTGAAAACTAGAAAGAAAATACAAGTGGTTACAAATACTTGTTATTTCAATCAACAAATGTTAATTTTACAGCTGATGTCTAAAGCCTGTAAGTCAAATTGGGCTACTCTGATACAACTTGCCTGTTCATAACAGTGAAAACTTCCATTAAAGAGTAACTATCGAGTTTGGCCCGTATACAGAGATACAACAAAGAACCAAGTCCAGGAAAAGGTAAGCACACAAAATTATGTCTAGTCAGTCTAGGCAAGGAAAGTAAACATGCACACTTGCCTGCTTGTGCAAGCTGAGCTTATCAATTTCTGACAAGACCCAACCCACGCTTCCGTCACCACCACACACAAGAATCCTGAAGTTGTCAAACTTCTGAAATAACCGCAAACTGCAGAGAAAATGCAGAGCTAGTTACGCCCATTAGCATGAGAGCAGTGATGTTCATTAGCAATATTTACAAGAAAATGTTGTGCACAGCATCTTTATGATCCTTTTATTGTTCTGGGTATGTGGATACAACCATCTACTTAATTAACCTATCTGCAGCCCATCTGCTGCTGCGTATTACACTCACACTGACATTTCTGATAAATAACATGCCAAGTTTTTCTTAAAAACATTCCCTTGATATTGTTTTCAGGATTTTATTAGTCTGATTTTATAGATATTTTAGAAAAAAAGTAAATTAAGTGATAAAATTGCAACTGCTCTATGCTTCTCACTTCAGCCAGAAGCATAAAGTACCACTGGGGATTTTTCACAAGAAGAGGTTAAGACACAATGACAGGATGTGCTCCACAATATGGGTGGGCTTTTGTCAACGCGGGGCCAACCAAATGTAAGGAGCATTGGGGGCAATTCTTAAACATATGGTGATCACAACAATAGAAGACAAATAATACAAGTATTTCATATGATATCCTTAAAGCTGTATGCTGCTTTTATTTCCTATGGCTCTTCCTCCTGTTCTCTGACTTTTAACACCTCCAGGATGCAACACTCGGACAGTACAGAAAAGGAGGACAAGAGAGACAGAAAAAGCAGAAAGGTGAGACACAGAGGAATCAGGAATGAGGTGTGAAGAAACAGACAAGAGGTAAAAACATGAGGGATTTAACTATTAAAAAAAAAGAAAAAGAAAAAAGGAATTGGAAAATATAAAGTCTTAAAATATTAACAACAAATATGTTTATTATTAATGCATGTTATTTTCCAGAATATGTATAATCGCCGAACCATTTCTAAAAAGCAACATAGCAAGATCACAAATTTTTTGAAGTATTTACATTTTTTCTAAAGAAAATAATGTCACTTGAATACAAAGGGCAGATACCTACTCAGAACAAAAGAAGCAGATTTTTAAGGGAAAAAAACATTGATTCCAGAACAATTTCTCCTATCCTGAGAAAAAGGAGAAAACCCCTAGAAAATACACTGTCTCATGGAATGTACTTCTGCTTTTTAGATGAATTAGAAAAAAACAAGACATCAGTGAAACCTGATGGAATAACTGCTAAGGACCTCTCCTTGGAAACTGTTTGGGAGAATTACTTAAAAGCAACCAATATGAACTGGAATTACTGTGGAAAATCAAGGTGAACCTCCTCACCCATGGTATAACTATATGAAGGAAGAGAACTTGCAAACGTATTTTTCAGACTGTCTCCTTTCAAAGACTGTCTCGTCAATTAAGACAAATGTTACATGTCATTATAATTGCATGTACAAAATGATACTAAAAGTGACTGAGATTCTGCTCAGATTATCCAGATTATAATGAAATTAATATTAAAACTCAAGGAGTTAATATGACATGTCCATAGCACAGTACTAATTATTACAATTCACAGCTGTATTCAGTTATAGCTGTATTATTTGTGCACAGTTTGAATTGAATTTTTGTGGATTTGTTTCATCTACATTTTTATCATTAAGTATAATTCTGCATCTTTAAGAGTACAAAAATAAGTGCTTCTGGTTGCTATAACTGATACTATTAGGCTATTTAACCACATCACTATATCTGAGTGGAATTAAGCTAGGTAACAGAAAAATGGGCATGAATTTAAACTTCATGAATGTGCAAAGATGCTTTGGTTGTGGCCACAACTATGCAAATTTCATCCCTATCTCTCCAACAATTAACACTTAGATTTTGGGGAGAAATGCCTAGTGTTCTTGCTCCAAATTCTGTCAGATGGTCATTTTCTTGACTATTTGCAAATGTTGCCTAAACCATATTTTGGAAGTACTTTTCAGATGAAAAATTTTTCAGATACTTGTCCATTACCCACTGCAGACCCCCTGCTGACATTTGTGTTAAGAATTAAAAAATATATAGAACATATTTAGACAATAGTTTTATTCCATAGCTGTACACAAAAAGGTCAGAAGAATATCGGAATTACGCATGTGAAATGGAAGGAAAGCACTTGGGCAACCGCACATAAAGGCAAAATCAAAGCTCCTGTGATTCAGGAAAACATCTTAACATTTATGACAGTTTTGAGCCTTACCAGTCAACAGCAGTCAAAGCTAGCCAAGAGCTTTTGGGTTTGAATTTTCAACCTTTTCTAGAAGGAAATTGTTATCCTAAAATCCCTTCACCCACCAGAATTTATCTTGAAATTCTATTGTCTCTTAGATTTTAATTAGGAAGTCAGAGTAGATATTGGTGACAGAATTACAGCAACAAGGGGACATAACACTATAAAACAAGGGGAACACAAGACTATACTTTGCACTACATTCCCTTGTGGAAAGGCTTGCTCAAGATTTCCAAGGTCATTACCCTAAGTGAGGTCCTCCATTCATTAAATCGAAGACCTGAGCTGGATTTAACGACTGTTTGAATCGACGAAGAAACTTTACTCCCTGATTGTCTCCACTCTTTGAGTTAACAAAAACTAAAAGAGGACTGGCACAGGATGGCGGGCATGTGGCTTTCCAGAAACCTGTAAACATAGTTAGAAAGAATGAAATAAATAAGGTTTTCTAACATGAACAACACAAAAAGAAATCATGGGAAAGAGGAAGAAAGGGATGAAGGACAAAAGGAATACATTTTATCATGCATAATGTAAATGCTAAACTGAGTATCACTCCTGAAAGGAAAACATAATTGCGTAAGATATACCAGGTTTTTTTGTTGGTTTTTTTTTTATGTTTCTGGTATTTTCAGTGCCTAGATTTAGTAAAATCCTGAAGACAATAGCTTTATTGTTTTTCAACAGTGAAAATTTATTAACCTTTAAGAATACTTCTTAAATCTCATCTTCACAGATTATTATCCCATAATTGAATATATATTTCAGTTACAAGTGTTTGGTTTTCAATCTTAACTTTACTGGGTTGAACTGGATCATCCATGTCTGTATGAGCTTTCTATGAATACTCACAAATTTTAAAAGTTACTTGTACTCAGTTCCTCCAAGATGAGACTTTGCATACAAGCTTTCTTTTCAGACTGAAGTTACACTATTAAGTATAACAGAATCACTGAACAACAGAAGACCTTCAGCTGTGATTCAAAGCTTACTAAAGTCAATGCAGGTCTTAACTAATTACAGCAGGCTTTCTACAAGGCCCTTAGTAAGCAGCACTAATGGACACTCTTGTCGTTAACATGACCAGTCCATGGAGGCAGCGGTTTCCCAGCAACACTTCAAAATCAGACATCACTTGTATAGGTTTTGACACTTGTCTCCGGCAGTACTGCAATGATTATGTTGTTTTCAATTACTAAAGAAATACCAAAGCTACAAATAAAAAATTGGCATTTACGAATGTTAATTTAATTCCACATTATCATAATTTCTAATTCAAAATAAGGTTTGATTAATTAATTTAAATGCCAAGAAAAATGATTTCACATATTGAACAATCTTCCTAGCATGAATAATAAATAACAGCATGATGTCTAAGACACCACATAGCAAGTAAATAAAGTGAATATATACAGCATAAACAATCACTTTTACTAACTTCATATAACAAAATTCATTGAATTGCATTAAAGTTGTTGGTCTACGTTTGCCATCGACACAAACTGTAAAATTTTGTGATACTTCTTTTTTAAATCCACTCTCTGCCTTGAAGTGCAGTCTCCCACTGCTGATGTGTCTCTGTCCTGAACCACCAAAAAGCAACTCTGAGTTTTGAGCATTTGCTGGGGTTTTATCTGTGTGTTGCAGGATTCTTACACTGCTTATATTAAAAAAAAAAAAAAAAAAAATTAGAGAAGCTATGGAAGCAACTCTTAAGCCTGCTAAAGTAGTTGTTGGATCTGTGCTGTTCAACTAGCTTATCTCTGCATAATGCAAAACTACGCAAAATTTGAGAACTCACAGAAGGAGTGGTGTATGCCAGGCAGGCATCAGCCCACTTCATCTGAGTACTCTGATCATTCACTTGAAATGTTTCCAAGGGCCAAAAGTAAAATGGAAGAAAATTTCTACTGTGGCAACTTTAAAAAACATTTTTAAAAGCATAACAGTTAAATAATTCTCTAAAAACCTGCACAGAAAATTATACTTCTCTCTAAATTCACAGACTGCATTCACCTGCTCAGCAGAAGGATTTTAGCCTTGTTTATTTGTATGGATCTCAATAGGTACTGGGAGTCCAGAGGTTACCACTGAACACACTACAGGACTACGTACCATCAGAGTCTATACTGTTTAGTGCTGTTGGAGGGATGATGGATACCTTACACTGGCCAAGTGGACATTTACGAGGGTACAGATCTTTGCAGGCTGTGTGAACCTACAAAAGAAACAAAAGATTATTTTCCTTCAGTGGAATTTTGAGGTGAAAATACAACTGATACTATGTTATCTATGTACCAAAAATGGACTCATATACAACATTTAGGTGTAGAGGGAAAAAGAATGAGACTAGGAGAAAACCAAATGTTCAACCACAGAAGCTTGTTACTAATTCAATAAAACATTATTTTGGAGACCTTCATCTTCAGCTACCCTTATAGCAGACATGAATCATCCTTTCAAGGGAATCATTTGTCCCCACCCACAAGGAAGGGAGAAGTCAGTTCCTAGCAGCCAGCATCTGTGCTGGTAGCTCTGTCTGTACCTGCCTGGTCCACTGGGCTGTTCTGGAAGACATTTCTGCATTAAAGCTCGCACACCTACCAAGCCAGACCCATCTGCCAAAGTTGGGTCCCATAAACTCCATGTTGTAGAGGTCTCTTCCATAGATATCAGAAAGAGAGGCACATGCAGAGGCTGCTGCATTTCGTCTAAATTTCAAGTCACCTCTGGAGATGCCAATCATTTTGTACTGCTTACACACAGAGCCTTGGACACCTATATGCCAAAAGCTTCAAAAATAAATAAACTGCTGACTTGCATAAGAAACCCATCTTTTTAGACAAGTTAATAAAATTAAGAGAAAACTATATATAGGGGAAACAGCGGTAGAGTGTTAGAGAATTTCAATCAGCAACCTACAGATTGTCCTGAAGAAGAGAAAGTCAAGATTTTGCAACAATAAACATGTTACTACATTAATATTAATAAACATTAATATAACATATTACTAAAATATTAATAGGGCAACAGCTACAATAAAAAATACAAGAAAGTAACATATGATTATTAGGCATAAGGAACAGGCATCTGAACATTCAGTTATCAGCTAGGAGAAAGCAGACAAAATACATTGGATGACAACACCTATCAAAGAAAAGCTGCATCTGTGGACATATTAAAAATGAACTGTGCAAGTAGGACAGTCATCAGAAATTCTGAATGCTAGAGAGACCTGAGTTTGCAGAAGCTGCCTGCTCCTACTTAATCCAAGAGCAGGTTATGAGATGACAAAACAAAAATAATGGTAAGCAATAAAGCTGTCAAAATGCGAGATGCTTGGATGTGGTTCAGTGCACCTACCATAGCTTTACACCAAAGGCACTTCCAATCTTGCAGGCGTAGAACACTGCCACAAGTCTTGTCACAGACTGCGCATTTGGCACTGACAGGCAGGTTTCCCTCTAACCATTGGTGAGGCATAGCTATCTGTGGAGAAGGAGTCATTAAAGTTAAATATCCACAAGGAGAAATTAAAGGCTTTTGTCTCTCAAATATAGGTGGATTTAAACTATTCCTCACAGCTGTACCCTTTCATCAAAGAAGCAGGTATGCTGATCAGCTAGGATAAGGGATGCTGATGCTCACAAGGCAACAGCAATGAATGGACTGCTCTGGTGTTCCACATGCTAGACAGAAAACACGATACCTGAAGAAGGGAGACATATCTCACTTGTGGCAGAAACTAACCCTAATACAACTGGGCAGTTAAGTCCAGAGACTCCATCATACAAACAAGTTCCCACTCAGTTATGTCGACTACATGACACAAACCAATTAAAAATATCTAAAACTCGTAAGAATATGCAGGACAGCAGAATACCTCTGTCAGTTCACTTATTCACTCACCACGGCTGGTAAGTCACAGCTCTATAAAGCAGTCCCAAATGCAGTGCAAAGCTTTACTCAGTGCACTCTTTGTCCCATCAGTACCATGGGCAACTCAGGACACTCACGTGTACAACTTAGTACCAACCTTCTAGGAAGAAGCTTCACACCAGTGGTTCATACACAGCTATGTTTGTAAAAATAGTCCATTTATCACAATCAACCTCTCAAAAGCTTTTGGGTTTGTTCCTGCTAATTTTAAAATCTCTGTTTTCATTGGCAAAAAAACCCTCCCAATTCAGTAAATTCCAAACGGGCCTCCTGGGGAGCAGCTCTAGGCAAGGAGGACAAAAAATAGGTTGCCAAAACAGCATGGTAACAGCGTAAAACACCACCTTTGCTTAAGAGCAGTAGTAATTCTGGAGTAATTCTCCAGCTGCAGAGTTTCTCCACAAGTGGCCTTTCAAATCTTGTAATACATCTGCAATCTAGCGCCTGCAATTGCTAGACTTGTCTTGTGAGATAGGAATACAACTTTTGTTCTAAATGCCACATTAATCCTTGAAAAGTGTTCAGGAAAATAGCCACCTAACATTAACTTCAATGGGTCACACAGCAATGCTTGGCCTTTTTTCCCCCCCTAAAGAAGAAACAGCTTTGGAAAATACTGTCAATCTGAAGGATACTTACACCATCTTCATCTTCAATGATGTCTTTTCCAATTGAGGCTAATGTAGTCCATTTGCAGTTATTTGTTGCTCGGACAGCACATCTTTTGTGTGCTTTAAACTTACACACTGCAAGACACACAGAAACATATACCCTGTGTTATTTGCAGTATTTCAGTGATACACACCTTTTAAAAAATTAAACACGGATACTCCATACAACAGTCAACTACATGTCACTTAGTTTGCACACACGGCACTAAACAACTAAAAGAAAATTCAGTTCATAATCACTCGAGCTTGGACTCTCTAAACTGTGTTTAGCTGCTTAACTGTAGCCCATGCTAAGTGTGCCCTCAAATCCACATCAGTCCCCATTTTTTCAGGTGCAAGGTATAAATATATCTTTAACTGTGGATTTGCCTTTTCTATTCCTTTTTTTTCTTTTTATATTTCTATAACTCAGATGTCTGGTTTAAATCTGCAAGAAGTGATGGGAGAGTGTTTTACAGAAGTATTTTGAATCAGGAGTTCAGTTTCTTTGTTCAAAGGATGCCTTTGGGACACCATGCTGGGCCTATTTTTCTCAGAAGATGAGAAATTGAAGGGTTTATGTGGTGATGATTTTATTCAGGATACTAGGGATTACAAAATTTTCTAAGAGCTAATATTAAATCAGGAATAACTTACTTTTTACTATATAATTTATTAAAAGTCTACTAATTGGAATACCCAGCACAAGTGTGTAGTACAGGCAGACATTGTGACAACCTAATAACTATTTGAATTTTGTTCAACTCAATTCATATCCCTAGCTAATGATAACATATTAGACCAAATAGACTGATGCACCCAAATGTGGGTATTTCTTCTACTGGAAGTGCATGATGTAATTCTATTTAGAGTGCATTATATAAATTATTTTGGCAGAGACCATTAAAGGTTTATGAGAACTAGCCAACAGCTCAGAGTAGTAGTCTCTTTTCAAACAAATATTTGACAGGAAATTATCAAGGGTTTGGCCCATCACTTATCTACCATTAAAAAACATTAAGCCATGGTACAAAATGTCTTGTGAATAATAAATTTCCCCTTTTAATTCTACTGATCCATTGCCAGATCAATTTAAGAAGTGAATTGAGACTATGTAAGCAACATCTGAGTTTGAGAGCAATCCTCACTGTTCTGGGAGATGTGTGAAAGTAAGTGCTCAGCTCTCACTTTCTTACTTTCTAGAAAGAAAGAGAAGGAAACAAAACAAAAAAGTTTCAGTACTTTTACAGTAACTCCCCCAGTCATTTCAAAAAGCAGCATTCATAGAATCATGGAATTATTTGGGTTGAAAGGGACATTTAAAGATCATCTCGTTCCAACCCCCCCTGCTGTGGACTGGGACATTTTTCACTAGACCAGGTTGCTCAGACCTCCATCCAGCCTGGCCTTGAACACTTCCAGGGATGGAGAGTTCATGCTTTCTCTGGGCAACCAGTGTCTCACCATTGTCACAGTAAAGAATTTTTCCTAATATCTAATCTCAACCTACTTTCAAGTTTGAAGCCATTTCCCCTTGTCCTGTCACTACACGTCCTTGTAAAAAGTTTCCTTCCATCTTTCTTGTAAGTTCCTTTCAGGTACTGGAAGGCCAGAATTACATCACCCTGAAGCCTTTTCTTCCCCAGGCTGAACAATCCCAACTCTCTCATCTTTTCTTCATTGGACAGGTGGTCCAGCCCTCTGATCATCTCCATGGCACTCCTATGGACTCACTCCAACAGGTCAATGGCCCCCAGCCCAAGAAGGGCATGGAGCAAGACCAACACAGACCCAAAGTGTGCAAATATCCCATAATTGTCAACTAACAGGGCAGGCTCACTTTTTCTAAACAGCTGACCATCACATTGTGTATTTGCCAGCCTAACCTAGTTCCAAGCATCTAAGGAAGCCAGCTCTCACAGAAGCACAGAAACAAAGGCTACATTTTCAAGTGATGGACCATGAACAGTTTTCACCATTTGAATGTTTCAGAGAAGATATGCCACTGAATTCAACTTCCTACTCATAAACGATATGCATTTGCTTTGCCACACAGATCAAAATACATCAAATCAGGGATGAGGGGGAATAGGAAATTACAAATTACTAAGTGATAACAAAGTAACAGAATTTTCAAATCCTACTGAGCTATGAATTCAACTTGATCTTAGGAACCCTGTATTCAACAACTTCTTTCTCAACAAGCCAAGGACAAATTCAATCCCAGGCTCTGAAGAGCTGCAGCAAGCCACACTATAGATGGCAAGTGACAGCTAGTGTTTGCTTTGTAAGTACTGTAAATAACCTACCTACCAAATCTCAGATCAGACTCTTGGGGTCACCCCCGTTCAACCTCAGTATCACAAAAAAATAATTTATGCTGGTCTGAACATTGAACATTACCAACATCAATAACCTTAAGACACAGATGTAACTTTCAAGCAAGGAACAGAAAATTTTAAATTAAATCTCAGTATTAGTTACCACTATCCTCTAATTTCTTTTGTCTCAGATTACACTGAATCCCATTCATGAATCAGTCTGATATCTGAAATCTTTTGGAAAACACGCAAACACGGCTAGATATCAACTGCCATTACTTTGCCAATGAAAGCTAAAATATGAGAAAAGTTACCCGGGGAACTTAACACTGCAATACAGTTTCTGAATGCAGGTGTGAAGTCTTTGGTTGCATGACCATACACTTTAGCGGCCAGTACCCTCAGTCACTGCATGTAACGGATGGTGCTTGGTAAGTATGGGGTTGCACCATACTCTGCTTCATAATAATTTTCAACAGGTATTTGCCTTATTGAACAAAAGCTAATGAAATACTGCTTTTTAGACACCAATATTAATATCTTCCTGGCCTTTTGAAATTATTATTATTGTTGTTGTTGTTGTTACACCCAGTAATACTACTACTACAATTAAGACTTTTTTCAATACTGTATATCTTCAAAATGTCAGGGATTTCAGAACAGCTTCAACTGATCTTTGCAGTTATAGAAAACAGCATTTCTGTGATACAGGTTGCAAGTTATAAACAACACACAACTACCGATTTGTTCAAAATCTTGTTTAAATGTTTTCACCAGCATTACAGAAGGATATTGTGTGATATCAAATGACAGAACAGTTCTCTATTACTCCTTCATTCTTTAACAACAAACATCCCTTCTCTTCCTGACTGCTTCATTCACTATTCACTCTCCAGACTGTGCAGAAAATGTGGCAAAAATGTCAGAGACAATGACTGTGCAAGTAGTGCCCATACAACTCCCTGGGCAATGGGTAAGAACAACAGAGTTTTGTGGGCAAAACCCCACAATCGTAATGGAAAAAGACCAAGTGCACAAAGTGCATTTGCAGAGGTAATTTAATCTCTGTATTTTCTTACTGATTGACCTCACAATCCTAAAGTGTTCATACAAGATTGTTTGTGTAATTTATTGCAGAAGAATGTGGTTTAAGAGAGAGGATTTCTCCTACTTATTAGCTACACTTGATATTCAACAATCAAGATTCAGCGATGATAAACAAAATGCTACATGAAGAAATAAATGTTTGAGAACGACTTAGATAGAAATGCAGTATTAATACAGAGTAATTGAGGTTAGAGAGCTCCACAAGAGTTTCTGTGGAGAATGATGTATCATTTTTTACACTTCTTTGCCTAAAAATTCCATGTTGAAGCTAAATTCTGAGGAGCATAATAACCAAAACCCTTCCTTGATTCAGTTAGTTTGGAATAATTTCTAAAGCAAGGCACAAAGATTACAATTTCTCTGTCCTAGTAAAGACTGTGGATGAACATTGCAGCACTCAGTCCTTTAGTGCTAGCTAGAGCAACAAACACAGACAACATCGGAGAAGTAGATTATCTTTTGAGAAGACACAAAAGAAAGAACTCACGGGAAGAATAGCATTGCATCTCAAAGGAGAGTATGATTAGGTTTTTTTAGAAGTCAGTTGTTTGCTTAGCAGCAGCAAGAATGAAGCCTGGTTTGTTATAGCTTACACCTTCAGATTGATATACATATCGAATCTTTGACTTCTAAAAAGAAGCAAGTTCACACTAGTGTTTTACCTAGCAAAGGCATTAACCTACCATCTTTTTCCACACTGGTTTCCACAACACTTAGAGTATCTTCAGGGTGGCCTGCAGTTAATTTGGCCAACCCCTGCCAAAGGCTACTAGGAGTGAAGATGCCCTGAAGAAAAATGTCACTTCTCATCTCCAAAATAAATGAGGCTTGTACTGTGGTCAGACTGAAAAACACCCAGTTGTGCAGGGCTGCTGGAAAACAGCAGTTCTAAGAGAATAAAATATTACAGGACAGATCTTCTAAACTATCAAAAGCTGTAAGATATCAGCAAAGGGATTTATTTTCACCTATAGTTAACAGTCAAGAATCAGACCAGAAAAACTCTAAGATACTTTCAACAAAACTTTGTGCACCAGTAACCCAAACCAATAACAGGAGGAAGAGCTCAATTATCCCGTGAGAAGGAGACTTTCATGCTTCTTTATACAAGGCATAATGGAATAGCCTGGAATCAATGACCACACAAATAATTGAATTTAGTACAGATATAAATGGATTTCCAGTGTAAAGTAGTGTTGGAGGTTTGAGATGGCAGGCATGAATATTTAAACAGGTGTTTTTAAATTATGTAATGGGAAAAAGCAGCACAAAACAAGTCTGGGGAATTTTAAGACTCTAAACTTCCTAGATTGTCCCCTCAAACCATATGTACTACTAACACAGATAAGCTAAAGAAAAAAAACCAGATGATTGAATGTATTAGCAGTGTACATGGCAGAAGCAAGTATCAAACCAAAATGCAGTTTTTAGATGAAGAAATTAAGGATGATTAACATGGGTTTTAACATGTATATAAAATTGTGGACAAAGTATGAAGTATTCCAGTAAAAGAGTGAAATGTCAAATGATTTAAATTAGATATATAACGAAAGATCTTCTTTACTGAAAAAAAAAGAAAAAGAAAATAGATATAAAATAGTAGCTAAGAACTAAGAGGAGGTAAACTTAATAGACAAAAGAATATCACAGTATCTACATATAAAACATTATAGCTCATACACCACTATGAAACTGTGGAACAGTGAAAGTAAATCCAAACCACTTTCACAAGCTATCTGTAAAGACTGTGGAAATATTAGCTGGGATCAGAAATGTGGATAAAGGTAGCATTAGTTTGTCATAAGTTACACAGAAAGGTGACAAACTCCAAATCTGGAAATTATGGAAACGTCCCTAATGTAAAGTTAATGCCAACATCCTGTATATTAAAAACATACTAAGATGCAAAATTAGACACTGAAAAAACATCAAATTATGAACTACAGACATTAACACTGATAATCTCACAATAAAATTCTTGCTAAACAGCCTTTTAAAATAGCTATAATATTAATTTATGAATGGATAAATTCTTTATGAAAGTCTTTCCTTTCCTTTACCTGAGCAAATATAACTGTATTTGTACACAAAGGCAATACAACTGCATTTTAGTTAAGCACATGATAGTTCCATTTGCCAATATCAGACATTGAGAATACCACAATTGCCTTAAAACTGTCCAAAGGACTTACATGGAGTGGAAAACATACACTAGAGAAGCTGGAAGTAACCATGCTACTTCTAATTTCTACGAAATGGGTTTGTCCTGTTCCTTGGCAACTGCACCATTAGCTACATTAAAAGCATGGACAATTTAGGACAGTGGGTTAATGTTTCCTTTGTAAGATTTCCTTAATACACATTATTATGCTCAGACCTCAAGTATTATAACAGCATCAGTAACAGAAATGCATTTGCAGTTGGGTTACATACATCCAAAGAAATCAAATTATGAATGGTGTAACTGTAACTCTCTTCTGGGCAGTCAGCTATTTTAGCAATTAAATATCTCTACATTTCATAAATCTCGTAAGGTCACAAGGATGCTTTATTTCCTGCAGGTTCCTAACACAAGCAGAATTGTTACCACTTTTCCACAAAACTCGTAGGGAAAAAAAAACGTGTTTCAGGCTTATTATAATTTGTTCATTAAATATCATTTCTTCAGATAACCTAAATGCTGACATCTTAGCCACACTTCCTTTTCCTTTGTGCTGGATTTCCCCTGTTGAACCATTAAAATGCAATCATCTACATCTCTACCCCTTCGTGGCATGAGAGAATTTTTAGATCAATAAATGAGTGTGTACTGCGGGATCAGGCAGCAGCAATAGAGCAAACAAGAATTGGAGGGGAAGGCTCATAACACTTGTTCAATGTTAAGAATATTTATAGATTTGGGGCACAAACTATCGTTTTGATTGGGTTTTTTTCTGAGAAATGGTGATTTTGCAAACCAGCAAGACTACTTTATCCCATATTTTTGATGTGCAAATCAAATAAATCCTATCTTTTCTTGCAAACCCTCCACCCTGTATACTCCAAACTGTACAGGGAAGGAGTGCTCCATTGGAAAAGGCACCTGGAGCAACAGGAAGGCGAGGCAGATCATAAGCAGTCCCTCTGCCAGAGGGGAGTCACTCTCGTGAAGAGATTTCTCCCTTCAGGCTCTTTCGTTACTCATTATTTTCAGAATCATTACTCGTATTGAACTTGCAGCCACCTGTCTATACACACAGCATGCTAACCAAGGGGAAGAAAGCATTATTTTACCTTCACAGGACAGGCCGTGAGAAGTGACTCCAGAGAGGCTCTCTCTGCACACGTTACAGAAGGTGGGTCGGGCGTGGGAGCAGGCGTACCAGTTATGCATCCCTGAGAAATGTTCCACATTAAACTGTGCGGTCTAGTAAAGGAGAAGTTAAGACAAATTTGCAAGTACAGAACACAGCTACGGTGACTGACATCATGTACGGTTCCATATTACAGGGGACGACAGTGCAATGCTCACCAAAAAGATTTTCCAAAGGGTATTTAGCCTGCTCTCCCTCCAAAATTCTAAAGGAAAGTGTGATAATAAGCTCACATTTTGCTAGTGAAGTTCTTCCACGAAGCTCCACTCTGGCATTAGACACACTTTTCACACTAAGGAGGGTGAATATACCAGTTCTGTGTCCTGTACCTGGGTCTGTTGAGCTAGAACAGGTTGCACCAAGAGGGATGTCAGCTTACCTCATAGTGTTCTCTGGACTGAACCGACTTCAGAGAGCTTATCCAGTCCTCCATTTCTTTTCTGTTCTCAGCACACAATATTAGCCTCCTAAATGGAGTAATTATCTGAAAAAAATAACACATCCTGATTAATCCAGATAGTAAAAATAATGATAGATTACGATATTTAATGTACTCTTTCCTGTGAGATGATGCAAAAGGATGACGCCCCACCTGACAAGATAATAAGCACTTAAAAATATTTTCTTTAATGCACTACCAACAACAAAAGAGTTTACTTTCCTTTTTAAGTTCCCAAGATTCAAATCAGGCTTTGATATAGATCTCTGGCATCTATATTGATCATTATCCCTTCTCAGCTCTTTGTCTATGCACTGAGATTTAAATCCTCACATGGCAGGCACTGAAACTGCTAAAACAACCATTCTGGAAATCACTAATTGACTAAGACTGCAATCCTATTTCATAACAGCATCATAGCAACTGCAAGGTCCATTACAATTGCTAGAGACAAAAACATATCAAAATCAAAAGCCAGGAAATCTTAAACAACCACAAAAGCTGTAATCATATTTGTCTATCTTGTATATTGGTGTCATATTTACACAAATGTATCCATATAAAATTTACACAAATGTATCCATATAAAATTTTAAAACAGAACTTTCTATATTCAACTATATCAACTCAGTATAAGAACACATACAAATCTTTATATAAGGCACAGAGAACAAAAGCAAACAGCTGAAAACATATCCTATTAGGACAAATGAATGAATTCCTGGAACAAGTTGATGCTGAGAATTTTTCAGTAGTCTGGAGTTGGATTCTAGAAATCTGAAAATACTGTACCAAGGAGGTTCAGAGTACAAACTGCTCTCCCCTCTCCCTAAACTGCAGAAAAATAATCAAAACAACAGGAAGGCAGCAGAAACTATCAGCTAACTCCCACTGAAATTATTTTGAGCACTGCATTAAAACAGACAAAGCAGATACTTACATAGCAAAGAATTTAAAACAAGTACAAGAAAATAAAGTTATTTGTTTTATTGTAGAAAATCTGAAAAATAAAATTAAATCCCTTATCAGTATTACACATTAGTCTACTGCACAGTATGTACCACCAACACTTGCAAATTACTTAAACAAAACAGAGAAAGCACCACCAAAAAATGATAGTTCTGAATAGTCTTTTAACTGCTACAGGCTAGACATTGCAAAAATATTTGCACAATATTAGGAAACATTTATCTACAGCTGCAGTTACTTACCCAATCCCTGCTGTAAATAGTCTCTAGCCTTGATGTGTCCTACCCACTTCTTCATTAAACTGAGCTGCACTTTAACATATCTCAGAGGCGACGTAACTGAAGTGCAGCAGGCTGCAAGTCACATGGAGGGGAGGCAAAAACCCTTTGGGCAGGCTGCCTTTTTTTTTTTTTTTTTTAAATGTACTCACTTCACATAGAAGGGAATAGTTTCTTTGTTTTCTGTTTCCTTCAATCTCGCTTAAGCTATTTAATAAGGTTTGGTAGCAGCTCTCCATGGCTTTTCCTAAAGAACAGTTTATGCAAAGAGCAATGCTTCTCTCATTAGTTTGGAGCCAAACAGACGCTTTATTACTTCAAAATGCTTTTCTAGGCCAGGTCATCAAATGAAGCCAAGAAAAGTCATTAAATCATAATATAACCCTGGCTCCAACAACAATCAGCATTCTGCTGAAATTTCCAGGTTACAGTGGACTCAGAAATCTTATTTCAGCAAATACAACCCACAGATTATTTCCTATTATGTAGCATGAGATTATAATACAGATTAAATAATTATAAATTCACCCAAGACTCGGCACGTTGTGTCCATCCTTCTGCCACAGTTATTACTGATTCTAACCTGTAACTAGATGTTGTGAGATGCCATTAAGCAACAACAGCTGCACTTATTGCTGGAAACCCCTGACTAATCTTGATCTTTCCAAGTAATATTTATATATACTACTGGTCACAGAAATCCACTGGCATCCCTCCACCCTCCCCCCCACCCCAGAATTAAAGGCCCTGGTTCAGTTGTTCACACCTAATTACCTGGTGCCAATGAAGACACCCTTTGGTATCCAAAGTTTTGCAAGGGAAGGTATATGCATGACAGAGGACCAGAACAGTAACTATAAATAATCTATGTGGGACACCAAATCCCATCTCAAAAGGCACTGCACACCCATTTATTGGCATTCAAATCACATCACCAAATACTGCTAACCAATGCACGTAAACACGCCAGAAATTCGTGTATTTCAGTTTCTCACTAAAATCAGAGTGCAACAAACCTGATAAAGTTCACAGCATTGCAACAGTCTAACAGCTAAGTTGGACACCGTCAATCACATACATGTAGAATCTATTTTTATAGCACTAATAGTAATTAAGTGGGAAGTTGGAAGATGTACATATTAGTAAATACAGCATCTGTAATATAACTAAACTACATAGTCTCTTTGATTTACATATTTGCAACAACAAACTTCAAGAAGGTACCTGATAACATGAAAAAAGAAAAAATGCATAATAGCAAGAAGTATCAACAATGCTTGGAATTAATAACATAAAATAAAAATAGGAACTTAGAAGCCCATTTAGCTTCTCATCTATGTCAGTCTACAAAATGATGGAGAAATTGTATTCTCATTATTTTTTAGATATTTCATGTAACATAAGAACTCAGGGAACCAAGGAAACTGTTAGCAAACAACAAGAAATGTTTTTCCCTAAATGCAAAGTACCATTTAGACTTGAAAAGTATTCCCAAAGGATGCTGAGGATATGAAAAGCAAAAATGTCCAAAAAGGCCTTTGAAAAATTCATCACAAATAAATGCATCATACACTATAAAAGAAAATATCTGAAATCTTCATCTGATGAGCTCCTCAAAAATCCAACAATGAGTCAATGTTGGGAAGTTACTCGAGTAAGAATCATTGTATGTGCTCTGCTATTTCTACTTCCTTCCTTAGTATCTGCTACTATTATTATAATACTTTGACTCAATATAGTTTTATGAGCTTTACACTAACTCAGTACAGCTTTCCTTGCTTTTCCTAAACTGAGAACGACTTCCTAAATCTTCTTATTTGCATTTACACAGACAGCATGCTTTTTTTCTGAATGCTTACACAGTGCTATGATTCACTAAGTGGGACATTTAAAGTTCATTCATTAAAGACAGCTGAACCTGTATACAGATATAATAAAACTTAAATGGATGCAATTGACCTTAAAACAATTTTCCTACCATGTAGGATTTGACTAGTAATCTTATTGAATGTATTCATATTCAGAGTCCTGTATATTCTCTCCTACTGACCCAAGTCAACATCTTTTCTTCAATTACATATTATTTTTTTAATCCTCACTGCTCCAAATATTACTATTTGTATATCACTCTGAATAGGCTGAACTCTCAACAGACAAGAAACTGTACAATACAACACAAAGGAAGTGTTACAGGAACCACTGGAAGACCACTGAGGGAACATAAGAATAAGAAAATTCCTAAGTCTTGAAGGAACTCGGGTTCCAATGGTTCACATGCTGACAAAGCAGGAGACAAATCAAGAAGGAAGAAGACGGTCAGAAGGCCTTAAAAAATAAATAAGATTAAGTTCCTTTGAAAATTTTCACCATTGTCAAGTAGCCAAGAAGTCATTGCTGATTTTGGAAAAGAGAGTTATCAAAAGCAGATACTGAAGTATATCGGAAAGTAATGAAATAGAGGCAGTTGGAATAAAAAACACTTTCAGTGCAGAAGATATTGGGAAAGAGTAAGCATATAGAGTCTTAAAAGCTGAAGGCAATCAACACAAACCCTAAAACATCCCAGGGAATAAAGGATGTCTGAATAGGAAGAAAAATTACCCATTACTGCAATAATGTTCCTGTTCTGTTCAAAAAAGTAGGGGGCTTTCTTTGAGTGAGGAATGAAGGAGAGAAAAAGAGATCACTGTTCACTCAGCCACCACAGGGGTCTTCCCTTAAATAAAGATTTTCACACAAACACTATGATAATTTGGCTTCTAAAAATACACACATACTCATATGTACATACACATCTTAAAATTACTTAGATGACATTTCTACGGTCAAGTTTGGGGCTACTACTGCAACTTTTCTTTCAGACAACACTTATTAGGAACAAGCTTAACACCTTGAAAGGAAATAGAATTGTCATCAAATTCAGAGTAAATTTGAAAGCCCTTTCTTCTTTCAGTGGGAATACCCTAACCAGTAACATTTTATATGCCTTCTGCCCAGTGGGTTTAGACTTATGATCTGTAAAATAAAATCACAGAGTTCAATTAAAGCATATTGCCTAATTTTTAATCTTTTTTTTTACTATCAGTAATATATAAGAAAATACAGTTCCCAAAGCTTGGTGGCTCCATTTCTGGTTTCTTCTACTAGTTCAAAATGCAGACACAGTATTTGCTAATCAAGAGAACAGTGGTCTATACCTAAGTAGCAACAAAGCAGCCATTGTAAAGCACTCTGCTTCCTGCAACATGATATTTGCATTAAGGCACCTTCTGCCACTCTGAACTATCATCAGGCATTACACTAATAGCCCTTTGTATGGCTGATCTTGAATTAAATTAGTAATGTAGAAATACCACTTAGAATCTGGAAGGGGTAGGGAAATGGTTTTCTTGTTATTTGGACAGATGCTTTTAAAATACCTCTCTGTAAACAATGAAGAGAGGATTAAGACAGAGAGAGCACCCCAACTCTCTTTTTACGGACCATATTTAATGCCTGGGGCAGGAGTGTGACACTTCATGCTATCTAACTTCTCTGTGCTTATAAACATTGCGAGTCAGTACTGGCTAATACTAGGATAACATGCTCTGCCTCCCTTGCTTTCTGTCTGCCCCTCCATTCCCCTGTCCTTGTGCAGGTGGGTCTGTATGAGTGTGCCAGGTGAATGCACCACCATCAATGTTGGGAGTAGACTGCTTGGGTCACTGATGCTCTCACACCCAACACAACTTTGCTGCAAAAATCACAGTGCTAACAGCTGGACAGCTTTCTACAGTATTTGTAATTTCTTGATTTCTGGATACTAAATAAATTACAACAGTATTGTCACTGTCAAAGGTGTAGTTAGTTGGTGCCTTATGGTGAATTGTCACTATTATTTTTCATGATGAGCCAAGCCAGGCAAAAGTATAAATTACAGTGACAGTGGAGGATTTAAAAGCAAGGTGGGTAATAAATGGTTATTATATTTGCCTGAGTACAATGCAGAATTTATAATCAGAACAATTTGCTCTGTCTTTTTCACTAAAATGTTGCTTCCCCTTTTTTCCTGGCCTTCTCCCATTTCACTGTTCTCAAGCTCACAAATATTGATGTAATGTGTGGTTTTGGCTCCCACAGTAAAACTTCTTAGGAGGAAAAAGAAAAGGTTTGGTCCCACACAGCATCTCCTGCACCAGCACAACACCAGAACAAGTGAGCTTAGCTAAAAGACGGGGAAAAAAATATTGAAAATGGTAAAAGGTCTGCTGTGACTTCATTCTGCAGGAGACTCCATCCTGGGTAATTCAAGTGGCTTGCCTTATACCACATTAAGCAAAAATGAAGGAGCATCTCCCAGAATACAATCAGGCACATGGACAAGAAAGCAGTTGGGAATAGTCATGTTTGACCAACCTGTGATGAAACTACTGGCTTGGTAGATGAAGAGACAAAGGTGGATATCGTTCACCTTGCCCTCAGTAAGGCTTTCAGCACTATCCCTTAAGATCCTGCTAGAGAAGCTGATGAAGTATAGGCTGGATGAGCAGACTGTGAGGTGGGTTGAAAACTGATTGCACAGCCAGGCCCAAAGGGTGGTGGCACAGAGTGTGGCTGGAGGCCAGTAACTAGCAGTGCACCTCATGGGACAACAGTGAGTCCAGTCCTGTTTAACACCTTCATTAATGGTCTGGATGATGTGGCAGAGTATATCCTCTGCAGGTTTACTGATGACAGAAAGTTGAGAAGGAGTGGCTGATACACCCAAGGGTCACACTGCCATCCAGAGGGGCTTCAGAAGCCCAGAGAAATGAGCTGACAGTAACTCATTCAGTTCAACAAGGAGAAGTCCCAAGTCCTGCACCTGGGAAAGAACAACCCCAGGCATCAGTGTACCCTGGGGGCCACCCAGCTGGAAAGCAACTTGGCAGAAAAGGACTTGGGGTGCTGTTGCACAAGTCAGCTACGTGCCCTTGCAGCAAAGTAGACCAGTGGTATCCTAGGCTGCAGGACCAGGAGAGAACCTGCCCCTCTACTCAGCTCTGGTGAGACCTCGCCTGAGTGCTGTGGCTCCAGTTCTGGCCTCCTCAGTACAAGACAGACATGGACACACTGTAGACATTCCAGTGAAGGGACTGGAGTATGTGGTATGTTAGGAGAACCCAAGGGATGTATGGCTGTTTAGCCTGGAGAAGGTTCAGGAGGACCTTATATATGTAAATCCCTGAAGGGAAGGTGCAAAGAGGACAGAGTCAGACTCTTTCCAGTGGTGCCCAGTGAAAAGTTAGGAGGTAATGGGCACAAACTGAAACAGAGGAGGCTCTCTGTGAATATCAAGAAGCAGTGTTTTTACAGTGAGGGTGACTGGGAACTGCACAGGTTGCTCAAGGCAGTTGTGAAGTCCCCATCCTTGGAGATGCTGAAAAGCCACCTAGACATGGTCCTGGGCAGCCTCAACTAGGTGGCTCTGCCTCAGCAAAGGGGGCAGACAAGATGACTTTCAGAGGTCCCTTCCAACCTCCAAATCACTCCATGATTCTGTGAAAACAGAATCCAGGTAAATCAAGTCATCGGTTACATGTCCAGCCTTGAAACGCTAAAGTATCCAGCAAAGGCTGCTTTGTCAAATCCAGTTCCCCAAATCAACCTCATATATTCAACATCAACCAACTGCTAACAGAAAAACATTATTCCTGCAGAAGTATAACTTTATAAAGAGGCAGTTACAAGAAGCAGGGTAGGAAAGTTCCATGAATTTGGACCGAAGAACGAGAAATTTATTTTAAATCAACATTTAAATATAGCAAAACCAATAAACCATTCTTGTAAATGTAAACTGGAAGCTGCTATATATAGTTCAAGGCCTGCATGTTTCTTTAAAGTCCTTACATAAAGATTTGTTAAGCACGTTACTTCGCACTGCTATGCCATTAGCTCTGGTTTCATCAGCTCACTACGCATCTATCAGATGGGATGACTTCTGTGCTTTAAGAAAAACACATAATTATATATTTAATAGCATTAGGTGCAAATTTATACAAAATAAACCAGCAAAAGACTATTTTTTTTTTCTGTCTGTAATAATAGATTCCTGTTTAAACATCATCCAGCTGCCTGAAGCCAGGGACCCCTGTTCACTAAAAGCAGGAAATTTTTTCAAAGTTTACACCAGTGACTTTATTTATAAAATTATTTGGTAAACAGAAACTGCAGTGAGGGATACTGTCTCAGGTTTCTTCCAGGTATTTTAACCACTTTTAAAGCATGAAGAGAAAGAAACGTCACAGAATAGGTTAAATGTAAAAGTGCAGTAAGAATGAAATCTGGCAATCCTCGGTGCTTATTTTCCACACATCCCAAATGCTTCACCAGTGAAAAAGCGGAATTTTCTGCAAGCTATTTTTGAAAAATTTCTGCAAAAGCATGAAATGTGTGGAAAACAAACTCCAGGCAAATGTAGCTAGAATCAAAATATACAATATAGTCCAGAATGATCACATTTTAAAGTTTCCCCCTATTTTTCTCTTCTGAAAAGTGTTCAGCTTCCTTGTAACAGATCAATCTCAAGCGATTTATCTATGGATTTTAGCATCCCAGCTGAAATGCTTTATTGCTTTTTCATAACGAAACTTAAAGCTTCAACATCTCCAGACAGAGAGAAAGGGAGTCAGTGCATCAATTCTGAGATAAGGAGCTTAAAACTTGGAAGACACACCCAAAGGGCTCTCAGCGGCATTACATTTTTTTGAAAGTGTCAGAGGATTGGGGGGGGTGGGGTGGGGGGGTGAGGAATGAGCAAGTGCTAAATGGAGGAAAAAACCCTAAATGTATCACAAGTGCACACTAATTGCTTTTGCCTAATTTTTCTTTTCCTCAGCATATTAATTTGCTATTTCAGTTTTTGTCTTTTTTCTAAGCTGCCTTAATATTAAAAGAAAAAAAAAAAAAGAGGGGGGCGGAAGCCCCGCACACCAAAAGCCAACCCTGAGTGGGAAATTGAACAAAATGGAATACAAAGCACTTCCCCTCGCTTTCTGTGGTTTGGGTATTGCTCAGGCTGGGAGCATCAAAAAGCCTTCATCACTTAGAGGTTAATTACCATCTGTATGAAACAGCAGATAGCTCACAACTAGGGAAAAACTAAACTCATTCCAAGAGTTAGCTACTCATGCAAAGCCGAGTCATATTGGTGAAGCCAGCACAGGAACTTGAGCCATTTCCAGCCATGTTCTACCTCCCGGAGACAAGAAGAGGCCCCAGAATCTTTGCAGATGTCACTGCAGGACTTGTCAGCCCTGGGCTGCACTGCCAACAGGGCACAGGGAATGTCTGGATGTGCCATTCCTCCATCTTGAAACAGTGCCATGCACTGACCCTTCTGATAATGCCAAGGGCAACATTTAAAACACAATGCCTCTGAGACCGGGATTCAGGTCACAGAAGAAAGTATTTAAAGTAGACTTCTGCAAATTGTCTGAACTCCCAGCATCATCAGTATATACTGTTAACAACAGCAACCTACAACTGGAATGCACAGGAAGTTTCAAAACATACCCAAACCCAGGAGATTATTGCAGATCTAAAGGATGAAAAACAGAAACATGTTTCCAAACACAAACCCATTCCTTTCATGTCCCTGTGGTTTATTAAAGGGAAAAGTCAAGCAAGAGTGTCTCCCTTCAAGGGAACATCAACACAGACTATATATAGACATTTACTCAAAATAGATTTTTATGAAGAAAAAAAATTGCAGATAGCTGTGCTCCAGAGTATTCCTACAGAGCAAACCAGAAAGAGTCATCTATCCCGGCTACAAACAAGGCAATGTCTGCTTAGCAACAGCTGAAACCACAGAGAATCCACAGTGAATCCACCTCAAGTTTGGAACCTTGAAGGCAGCTGCTGATCCCATGATCTTAAGGAGCCTCCCAACACAGGGGTTAGCAAGATGATTTTGCCAAACTAAAGAGTAAGAAAGACAGTGAAAGAAAAGCAGCAGAAAGACCAGAAAAGGCCTGTGTAACCTTTAGGTGAGTGGCCCTTTGAAGGAAAAAACCAAACCAGACTGAGGTAGAAGAGCATCTGAGAGGCTTCAGGCTATCAGTAAAGAAACCACCTCCTGATGTTCACTGAGATGGAACTGCAGTAAATTGGATTTTGTAAACATACAAGACAGCAGCAGAGAAATATCTCCACTAGCATCCATAAGCTTTCTGCACTTAAATAAAGCTCAAGACCCTGAACTTCGGACAAATCAAGAGTCACTAATAAAACTGAAGTTAGATTATTTAAATAAGAAAAAAAAAACAAGTTTTAGGATAATTACTCCCAGCTTTAGGAATATGTCTCTTTGTCTCTAATTTTTGAAGAGATAGCATACTGGAGTGCCTAAACCCAAAGATGAGAGGTTTTAAACTCCTTTGGGAAAAGGCTCTCCTCATTTCTTCCTGATGTGGCTTGGGGGAGGATAAGCAGTTCTCACATTCCCTGAAGTTTTTGTAGTCCCCGAAGAAAAGTTTCAACAACAACTCTGAAAAAAATCTGAGTGGCAAGAAAGGAAGCAAAATATGCCCAAGCCCAGAGAAATTAACACTATCTCTGAAGCATACTGCAAAACTCTGGCAACACATTCTGTATCCCAGGCCCAGAGTGAATATTAAAAGTTAGTTCTCTAAAATCAATTAGAAGCAGCTAATCTCCATGATGAGCATAGAGCTGAGTGATGTGGGAAGCAGCAGGACTGAAATAAACTACTAAAAGCCATATGCCTTTCAGGACTAGTTGCAATATTCCACTTGAAATCCTGACGAATTGCAAGAATTGGGTTCGAGTGCAACTTGGGCCACCTCCCATTAAAAACAAACAAAATGATTCAAAGGTGAAAAAAATTAGTTTATCCTTTAAGCTGGTTCCACATAAATCATATGCCAATAAACTTTACATCTCCTACCAAGATATAGGACATGCTACATTCAGAAATATGGATAGGAAATAAGGTAATCAGAGGTCTGTAAAAAACCAATATAAACTAGAAGCAAACAATATAAATTTTAACCGCACTTGAAGCACAGTTGCTCCAACAGAATATTTGGCTTCACTAACCTATAGAAAAACCCCCACCATCTCAAAATAATATATAAGGAAAATCAGCAAATATAACTATTTAGTTTTTTCAAAATCTTTCTAAATTTACAGAGTATCAAGAAAACCAGAGACAGCAGCATAAAGATTCTTTTGCTGCTGTTTAAAAACATATAAAGCAGAATCCCCTGATTTCAGTCCAAGTGAACTGGGTAAGTCTGACCAAAAAAGCAGCAATAGAGAAAATAACTTTAACTTCTTGTAACAAAACTACATTCAGGGACTAACTCTAATGAAATGCCATTCATGTTGTGTTTCTGTCTTCTTTCATATAATATGAAAAAATACTTTAAAAAATTAACCCATTAAGGGATTAATTAATTAAAGTAATTAATTTGAACAAAATTAAGTACTTCTGTTCAGAAAAGTTAAAACATCAGGCTGATCCATAATCAGGTTTAATTCAATCCCTGAAGTGAAATGACCAATTATTTTATTCACCATCATGCAAGGAGATGAAAACCTAAGGGATGTAAAAAAGTAAGAAGGAATAAGAGGAATTTTTAATATGAAAAAGGATTAATAGATAATAAGCAGCTTATTATTCTCCAACAAAATGTTGTGGTGTGATTCTTAAACTGGAAGAGAAGTGTAAAGTAGCAGTACAGGAATATTTGCAGACAGCACAAAATTTTGATTACTTAGATTCCCCCCTTGATCTCCAAGGCACTTCAAAGTGAGCAAAGCAATGTATTAAGTAGAGAGTACAGTGACTTGAAAAATTTCAGTATTAGTAAAAACAAAGAAATACACACCACAGAAGCATAGATGAAATATTTATGAATTACAGACAGCTCCAAGTTAACAGAAGAAGGATCATAGTATCAATATAGAGGATACAAAAATGCACAATATGTCGCTGCAGAAAACAAACAAAACATGGGATCCATAAGGAATGTAAATGCGCGTTAATTTATAAAATAATCCCAAATGTCTGTGGCTTGTACTTCCCTGAGTGTCAAGCATATCACTTCACTTACAAAATGATGCTGCAGAGTAACAATCATTAGAATAGCAAGAATAGGTAAAAGTATAGAGAAGAATGTTGACAAAGATGATGTATCTTGGAAAATAGTCAAATCAAATGGAGGTAATAAAAATAGAAAATTAAAAAAACAGATCATTTATAAGTTTCTACTGCCTTTGCATCATAACACTAGGTGAGAAAACTTTAATAAAGCCCAGCATTTTAAAAGTTCTCCAAGGAAGTATTTTTTTTTTCACAGATTAAATAATCAAGACACTATGGTCTATACTGTCTAAAGCATTGCTAAAACCAATAAATCAGCAGAATTGTATCAGACATTTTTGCAAGCATATCCGGAATCCTAGTAATCAGTGTTATTAGCTGGAACATAAAGTCTCCTTTCCAGCCAATTTCTAATTACTAAAAATCACAGTAGGCTTTCCAGGATAGCAGATCTGCCTACTGCAGCTTCCTCCCTCTCAAGATGACAACTTTCAGAAGATGCATATTCAACAAAAAGCACTTGATTCAACACCTGATTCAGAAAGCTGAAAGCAAGGGCCTACATTTTAGGTGCGCTGGATGACAAAGCTCCTATTGTAGCTAAGGGAGAATTAGCTAATAATACGTGGAGTCTAAACTGAATAGAGCAATTAAAGAAATCTGCTTTAAAGATCTACTAATTTTTTTTTAGATACCTAAATTTAGGGCCCTATAAACCTATCATTGAGTCCCACACAGAAGTCAGGACAAGCTGAATCCCCATCCTGAGTATCACATAGTATGTTAACTCTCATATTCCTAGAGAGCACCTTCCAGAATGATAGAAAAATTATTTCCTCTGTTACTCTTAGATGCAATTAGATAAAGCCAGCTATACAAAGTAGTGCCTCAAAGCCAGTATTTTACCATAAAATTATTTTCCATCACATTTACCATTAAAAAACCTGTAACTGAATAAAAAGTTTCAAACAAAAGTTTGGATGCATTAAATACAGGTGCTGTCACATGATGCCTGTGCATTTAACATGTGCCTGTAGCATAGATTTATAGTAACCAAGGCCATTTTGTACAATCATGTGGCTCAACAACTGAGAGGCGGCATGCTTAACAACTACAGATTTTTTTCCTCAGCAATGTGCATCAGTTCTTCATCATCAAAAGCAAGGCAGAGGTAGAAACTTAAGCCCCAAGTTCACGTAAGAAAATTTCCTTTTAAATCACAATTCATGATCACATTTGTTGCCCTGAGGAACTCCATTACCTGAATATACCTGTTCAAGAATCCTTCTAATACTTAAAAATCCCATTCCTTATACCTGTTAGAACAAAAGCACACTACCACTGCTCTACAAGCCCACACTTTCATGCCAGAGAGCGCTATTCAGCCTCATTCAGTCTCAAGTCTCGTTTTGAGAACAATAAAGAGATTTTCCTAAAGGAATCAACAAGCCGTCTTCCATCCCTGCAAACCAAAATACGCAAAGAATTACAGCTCTCAGCAGAATTGATCACCTCCCCATCTGCTTCTGTGCAACAAGGATGGGAGACTGATTCATCCTGGGAGTGTCCCCAAAGAGGTAACATGCTGTGCAACTACAGTCCTCTGGCTGTGCTGAGACAACATAAATCACCCTCCAAGGCAGAAGCAAAGTGCTGGAGAAAAACATGTTCAGCAGAGTACCCAACAGCATTATGAGCACTCAGCCCTCACCCACATCACTGAACTGGGCACGGGCTGAGCAAAATCCTCCATGAGTTCCTGATGTGGCTGATGGACAGGGTGATGCAAATCTCTCATGGGCTGAATTGGCTTCTTCAACCTCTTATCTCTCTTCCCATAGATTTGGAAGACCGGCACCTCACAAGGCAGTAAGAGGAATCTGGCCTTGAGTGTCTTATGTAAAGACTCTGAAGTCAAGGGACACCTTTCCTTCTGTTTAACAACCTCCAGGTAGGGATGCTCAGCACTACAAAACACCTATAATCTCTTAAAAGGCATCCTAGTGCAAGCTTGTGCACTAGAAACTAATTGCTAGAAGTGAGTTGATTGTTCTTGGAAAGGTAATATCATCAGCAATAAAGAAAAAATTAAACAGATGAGGCGATTTATCAGCTTTTCATTTTAATTAGCAGATATTATGTACCTCAAATTTCCCTTTAACCTCAACTTGTCTGCAGAAAGATAGGAAAAGTAATTCTGGTGAATAAACAGTGGTATTTAGTTACATAAAATATTCTGCAAGCTTGTGCTTTACAAATAAACTCAACCTTAAATCTGTGTGTTATGACTAATTTTAGGACTTGAGTTTTATCCAAAAAAAGAGCATGGAAAAACTTGACACACACACCTCTGCCTTCAAACAGACAAACTAGAAAGCTCAAAAGAAGGCAAAACAGTAACTTCTAAAAGTTGGGGGTGGGAAATTGAGGGGAGAGGGTGGGATTTAAGTGAAATGACAAAATTATTTTTAAAAAAATTAAAATAATTGTTTTAATATAAATTTTTAAAGGTGTGTTTTCCTGGAAAAATTGTCATTTGGCGTATATTCCATCTACATCAGTTTGTGATAAAAATATTCTCTACTGGGACAAAGAAACAAGAGGAGTACATTAGCTAATGTTACTTAGTTAACTTAATGTAACTAAGGCTAAACGTAAGGATTTAATTTTTGCTTTTCTAACAAAGAGAATGCTAACCAATCACTTAGAACGTAAATAAAATCATAATTTTAAGAAAGGCAGAATTATCTTTTTAAGATGGAAGAAAATAAAATGGAAAAAAGAAATGTTTCTTTTTATTTATAAGGAGTATTGCTAGAGCTAACCACCCACTCCACTCCCAGCCCCCAAGTCCAACCCAGTGCAGGCGAGGTCAGAGATGTCTCACTTCACGGAGCTGTGTTGCTGGGAGACTGGGTTAGGCAAACACAAAGAAAGAAGCCAAAAGATTAAGCAAGATGACGACTATTACCATATTTCACAGTCAAATCAGATGACTCTTCAATCCAGGAGAGCTTTAAATCCAAATAATTTTTCAAAATTAATTTGAAGACTCCTTAGAGAAAACACTGTTTGCCCTAAAGTACCCAGGACATGAAAACAAAGTGTCTCTGAAGCTGTTAAAGCTGTAGCCAGAGATTTCTTTTTTTACTACTGTCTTCCCCAGAAGTCTTAATACTAGAATCAAAACATGCTTTTGATGAAGAATGATATACTGAATGGGCCTACAGCATTATGAAGGATAACGAAACACCAAACATTGATAAAGAGAGAAAAAACTAAAAGGAAAAAGCCCAAGCATCCCACTTTTCTGAAGAAGCAGAACTTCTAGGCAACAGAAAGAACCTTTCCAAAAGACAAGCTGGCACCTTACACAGCCACCACCTCATCCGAGACCTTCCATCAAAGTAGTCTTTTTAACTGCATTCTTAGTCAGTAAAGCAGCTTAGATTGACACAACACACTGGACTGTCAAAGCCCACATGAGCACCCCTTTGAAGTGCTCTGACTGCTTCAGCAGCTGCCTGGGAAGTACCAAAGCAAGGAAGAACTTTGAGGCTTTCATGAGGCTTGAGTTTGACTGCCTTGAAAAAGAAAAACCAAGACTGATAATACAGACTAATATGGATCACCTGTGGCAGTAAAAACATCAGGAAAATGAAAAATCAACATTTGAATAGCTAATAATGGGCTATATAGGTTAAGAAAAATTATGACATTGCAGTCAGTGGGATCAACTCAAGACCTTCAAAAGGCTAACTTCACCCATGGACTTCCTCAGAACTAGTTCATGTTCAATTTTTTTTTTTCCCCAGAGGCTAAGAATCAGCAGAGGAACTATGCCAGACATTATCACCTAGTTCTAACAGAGCAGTTGAACAAGAAATCGAAGACCATTTGTGTATGTAAGGCACACCTCTGAAATTACAGAAATGGGGATTTAAAAACACTATGTTTCTTACACCACTATCAGAATCAAGGTGTGATTGTAGGGACAGCTCTTCCACATGACTTGGAAATATATGGGTATGATTGGCAATGAAAAAAAATACACTTCAAAATGAGAGGAAACCAAATATGTTATGATAAAAAAATTAAAACAAAAACACAATTACATTTAATTAGCATGTCATCGCAAAGAGAAACTACACCACAAACCCAAACTGTACTAATAAGCACTAAAATAGTAATAATGCTGAATCTTGCATTTTTAATGCCTTGGATCACCATCTTTTGAAAAAACTGTCATCTGACATTTCTGCTCACTGAAATAAAATGTTCTATAGCTGATGCGGTATTGTTCTCATATATTAAACCATTTCCATAAAAAGACATTTTATTTCCAAACAGAGGAAAATAAGCAATTGAGAGGATTCTTGATTTTCTTAGTAACAGTCTATCCACAGCTTTCAAAAACAATATTAAAATTGTTCCATACCGTGAAGCTGTTATTGACATTTTTTGTGCTTGATTCAGCTACACTGGCATCTGACAGGTCAACTTCATCAAATATTAGAGACTGTGAAGGGAAAAGAACATAGAAGCATTATATTAAGTCTGAGTCCACTTTCAGGTATGCTTACAAAATGTGCTTTAATTTCATTCTGTCTATTCAAATAGAATATAAAAATAGCAAATAAAAGTAGTAAAAAATAGAACACACTGATGATGTGATAAAATTTCATTGCTGGCCCGTAAATACAGTCCTACTTGCTATCTAAGTGGTACATGAGAGCATAAAAAAAGGAGCTCCATAATCACATTGCTCAAAAATCTCTTCTAAAAGAAGGGGGTTTTTTTAGATAGATGAAGCTTTAGAGTGTCTACTGTGTAGCATAAATGTGATGTCAGAGGAAAGAGAATCACACACAGTAAAACATAAATTAATGATTTAGTTACAGGATGGAACTCTAAAGTCATGTAGGAAGCTATGATGTAGTATCCATATGAGATGAAATATCTCAAAGGCCTGAAGACATCCCCTCCGCTCCTTTGTTTGATGTTCCAACAAAAGACATGTATGTCTACTCTGAACACTCCAGCCTCTGGCAAAGGATCAGTTAGGTTCTGTTATGGTCATGATGGGTTTTGCAGCACAGAAGAACAGTCTAATAAAAACGCCTATTTTTTTAGCCCTACTATGCTTTTCCTCTTCCATGCCACAGGAAGGAGAATCAATGCTGGGGGAGTTTCAGAATGTCTGCATTCAGCATTAGAGTACTGGCACAATTGCCTGCTCATACCACTTCTTTTCTCATCTTTATCACAGAATCACAGAAGGGTTTTGGTTGGAAGGGACCTTAAAGATCATCTGCCTCCTTCCAAACCTCCTGCCATGGTCCAGGTTGTTCAAAGCCTCACACAACTTGGCCTTGAACATTTCCAGGGATGGGGCACTCACAGCTTCTCTGAGCAGCCTGTATCAGTGTCTCACCACACTCACAGTAAAGAGTATCTTCCCTATATCTAACATCCAAATCTCTCCTCTTTCAGTTTGAAGCTATTCCCCCTTGTCCTATCACTACAAGACCTTGAAAAAAGTCCCTGTACAGTTCTCTTGTAGCCCCTTTTATGTACTGGAAGGCTGCTAGAAGCTTTCCCTGAAGCCTTCAGGCTGAACAACCCCAACTCTCTCTCTGTCCTCATAACAGAGGAGCTCCAGCCCTCTAAGCATCTTTGTGGCCCTCCTCTGGACATTCTACAACAGTTCCATGGCTCCCAAGATAGCAAGGGCACAGACCTGTTGGAATGAAACAGACGCAGAAGTGGGAAAATATCCCATATTCCTTAACTAACAGGGTAGGCTCACATTTTCAAAACATCTCAGCACCACATTGTGAGTTGAGGTTGCCCTTCTCAGAGCTCTTATCTGCCATGCTAATCCTTTATATAAACAGCTCGTGGTTGCACCAAGTGCAGAGAGGTTTGACAAGAGAGGTACTGTAGTGCTGGGCTCCTTGGAGCAATGATGCTTTCCTTGATTCATTAGAGCCACACAACTGCGCAGCTGCAGTCCTGCAGTCCCAGGAGAGATCTCTGGGCCTTTACTAAGAGTTTTGTTGAGAAAACTAGGCTACAGAGGATGATGGGGACCTGAAGCACCTCACCTACAGCTCCCCGTGAGATGCTGCAACCCCACAGGGTAAAGGAAAGTAACACCCACCACTATTTCTGAGCATTATCCAGTTTCTACCTTTTTTGACTGCCTGAAAGCCACCTCCCCAAAAAACCTCACAACTCCTTAAAATGAGTTTATTTGTCTGAATAGCCAAAAACATTAAAATAACTGTGATAAACTTCATCCAAAAAAAAAAAAAACCCCACAAAAAAACCAAAAAAACCCCCAACAAACAAACAAAAAAAAAAACCAAGAGAAATCACCAATCTTCCTTAAAGTTAACACTCGATATCCCATATACAGCAGTTTCTACATAGAACAACTATGAACAAATAATTAAAGTATTATTATTGAACTTATGAACCTAAACAAAATTGAAGTCACCAGTAAATGGCAGTAGACACTAATAGCATAGAATTACCTTTGAATCCTTAGCATAGTAAAGGGTACGACCTCGAAGTTTGAAATAACGCTTTTTCCACCTTTGAAAAGAGCTGGTTTGCTTCAGTAGTAATCCTTCTTTTATACTTGTCTGAAAAATATTAAAGTACAGAAACCAAGGTAAATACATGTAGAAATAGTGACACATATAGATTAAAGTTATGCTTTTTAAAATGTATGATACACCTCATATAACTGTGAATTTAAACTTTCATTTATTCACATTAAATAGAGACTAATTTTTTGGACCACCATATTTTGCCTTTTCTATTTTTTAAATAATGACAATGTTGGCAATATGCTAATTTTACATGTAAACTGAAAAGGCAGTCAACAGGCATATAATTATTCTGAAGATACACACAAAATAATTCAATTGTCTAGATAGCTGCAAACCCACAAATATTAAACTGAGCAACAACTGATGGTGGCACAATTTAGAAAAAAAATACTAAAACCATCAACAAAATGTAATTTCCAGTTCCATAATTGATTATGTTGAGAAGAAAAACAATTTCCACACAGACACTAATTCAACAAGGTACTTAAATGTATCTGATTCAAGCACATGAATTACTTTAAAATAGAGGGAATAATCCAGTACAATGCAAGTCATGCAAGACTTGCAAGTCATGCAAGAGTGTGTTGCTGAACTGAAGTCTTCAGCATGAAATCAGCTAACCATTAGAGGTACTTATTATCTCCAAAGTGTGAGAAGAGTAACAGATAGGGATATTTTTACCATGCAAATATTTTTAGGCAAAAAATGACTGCTGATCCAAACCTTTCCATTGCAGACTGAACCCTGTCTATATAAAGCCCCTTTTTTTAAATGGGTAAGAGACAAATTAGTGTATTTTAAAAGTGTATACTGCTTTCACCAGTGTGTGTGGGATTCATCTGATTACAGAAATTCTCCACTTAATCAGATAAAACGACATGAACACATCATACTCATTGTACGAGTCCCAAAATAAATTTTCTTCAATTTTGAAGCCCACAAAAGTATGAGAAAAAGCAAGTACATTTGGATACTATATTCCAAAATTACTGTTTTCAGAATATTTCCAGTTCATAATGTAATAACATGATGAGACTCTTATAACTATTTCTAGACAATGTGATACAAACATCATTTGAATTTGTTCTAGAACTTTCAGACATTTAACCAAGACCTGACCTAAAGTTCATAAACATCTTCTATTATCAGATGTCAAATTCTCCTTAACTTTAATGCAAGTAATAAAAACACAGAAAAAGCAGTAAGCACTTTACTGTTCCTACCATTTCCTTGAAATGAGAAACAGAGATCACACCCTTCATTTACATGGTCCTAGCATCACACACCAAGAATATAGTCCAATGCTCACAAAGCAATTGAATTAATGCTCTCAAAAAAGCCACCCTCTCAGATCAAACATTGTAGCTGAAAGTTTAGATTTGTCACAGTCTTCTTCACATGCCAACAACCTGGACCAATGGATTCAGTCAGCTGTTCTGCTCTAGCTAAGGCATAGCAATTCCCAGTGAAAAAGGTCTGGTCACCACACACCATTTTAAGATAGTTTGCAATTTTCTGATCAGATCCCAAAATAAGCTACTTTACCGCGATTTAAATAGATTTAATCAGTTAGCAAACATAAGCACTTATTCAAAGCTGGCTGTTGCAGCCATGCAGCCCCTGTGCTTCATATCACTCTCTGAGATTTTGGAAGATCATCACAAGGACAGGAGTAGATGACTTGTGCGTTTATCAAGGGTCAGAAGGTGTAAAGACCAGAGAAATTAAATTCCAAGGAAATGGTACTCCATATTCATGACAGACACTGACTCAAAATTTCCAAAATGGAAGGAAATCCACACTGCCTAAAATGCACTAGATGTACTAGGAGACATAGAATATATGTTAAGCTGAATACTTTTGGGAATTTTAAACTCTGTTCAAAGAACAAAGCTCCCTAAACCTTGAGCTATGACTCAGTAAAGAATTAGTTAACTCTTTCCTGTAATTTTTATGCCTACATAAACCATTTTATCTTATTTCTACTCACCCCTTAAACACCAATATTCCTAATGTCGAATAACTTCAAAATTAAATCTATTTTGCAAATCAGCCATTTGAAATAAACATCCTAAAGCAGGCAGTAAATAATCTTGCAGGCTGTACAGAATTTACTTTTGCATCAAAATTTTCCAAAAATCTGGCAAACATGTACCCAAGAATTATAAGCACTTAAAGTACACACCTGAAGTTTTCATTTTACCACAAATAAATATATAGGGCTGAGGTCTGAGCACCTTAAACAGACAATTCCCTGGCTGCAGGCACTAAAACCCAACACAAATCTTTAGCCCAATATCCTTAATTAACTTTATTTAGACTTTTAAATGTTTAAAATTCTATCTGCCAATTGAGTCATTAACTAATCTGCTAATAATGCTTTCCTGACTCTATACCCAAGTTAGAGCATTTCCAGTAATTTGAGTTTGGAAGGGACCTCTAGGTTGTTGAATTTGGGTCCTCATTATTGCCCACAAACAGGTAATGTTAAGTCTTTCAAAAGCATTGATCAGGCTATAACTACACCTTAAGAAGGTAGTTGGTTCCCTTTTTTCTCTCCACAACAATTAAGACAGTGCTCCAAGATCTCACTGTTCTGAGAAGCCTTTTCATAATTAATCTCAGCTGGACATTAAATCTGAAGCCTAAGCAATAATCACTCCAATTATATTAACTACTTTCCTACTGTAATTTAAGAGAAACAAGAAGTACAGATCCCACAATCCCATGCTACTTCTCACTTTTACAGAATCGCCTCTCATGAGTTTGCCAAAAGCTCTGAACTTTCCCATACTGCATCTCATATCATCTAGAAATACAAGGTCACTGCAGAAGTATGGGACTAGAATTGCAACAGAATAGAAGAGAATCCCTAATAATCTTTACTATTTTAGCCATTAGTAAAGGAAAATTATTGACAATATTACACTTACAACATCACAGTGCTCCACTGTGGTATATTTTTCAGAAGAAATCTAACTGTAAAAATCACAGCCATTTTTCATAAATTAAGGAGTACATATGTATTCGATTATCCAAGAATGTCAAATGTTACTCTGCATCTCCACAATCTCAATGACAAAAAAAATTGGATTTGTGGATATTTGGATCACTAAACAACAGAGACATTATCTTTTGTATTAGCATATTTTAAAATGCCCAGTATGTAACACCTGAAAAGTTAAACTAATAGGCTTTTTTTCCAAAGGAAACCAACAACATTGCCTTACTTCTAATTCACTCACTTTTTAAAGCCCCACATTTCTGCAAAGACTTTTTTTTTTTACTTCTGCTGCTGCTAGAAAGACACAAAGAAAGAAGAATATATTCCAAATTTAGAAAATAGTAAACTGATTATGGACCCATTTTTGGCAACTGCAAACTAACACATTGAATGATTAAAGATAAAACTCTACCTTCTACTTCTTTTCATGTAACTAATCGGACATGCTGCTCAAAAGGTGTCAGGACAGTGAATAAAAAAACCTGAGGAAATTTCTGAAAATGAGTAGGATGAAAATGAGAACAGGAAAGACCATAAAACAGGGCAGTCAAATGTGAACAGGAAATTAAAAGGGTGAAGAAGAATTTTAAGATAATCTTGCAACAGATGCTCATGCTGAGACCAAAATGTTTGTAAAACTTTGTAAGATGAAACACAGCTAGCTGGTTGACAGGATCATTTTCCAACGGAAGTATGAAAAGAATACTCAAGGATAAGAAGGTCACAGAAAAAAAGCTCATCAAATCTTCAGCACCTATCTTTATCAATGAAGATGATGAGATGGTATCTCACACAGAATCAATTGTTCTCCACAACATCAGAACAGCTTCATTGACATGGAGGGCATATACAGGAAGTACTAGTCCAGCCAAATCACTAAGTCATGTGCACCAGGTGGCACTGACCTGGGAGCCTTGAAGGTCCCAAGAGGACCTGTGATACTAACATCCACTCCTGGTAAAACAGTAGAGTCCATACAACAGAATATTGCTGAGCCCACACATATCCAACCGGAAAAAGTCAATAGAGCTTTTGTAAAGGAAAATACTGCCCAGCTACCTACCATGAGTTCAGGAGGTGTAGAGGAAAGCATGCGGACAAATTAAGATCCTGTAGACCTGAATTTTCAGAAAGCCTTTGACAAAGCTTCCACAAAAAATACTGAAGAAATATTACGAGAATTGAATTGGGGAAAAGGGCATGTTGCAAACTGAAAGTTGCTTCAAGGAACATCTAAACCTTATTAACATTCTCACATCAAGTCTGAGTGAAGAAGAGATCTGGAAGTCACAGTTCACAGCTCTCTAAGCTCAACCACAGCTAGAAATGCCAGAAAACTTTGGGTATCACTAAGAAAAGCAATAAACCAAGACAGAATGTAATTTTTCTGCTCTATAACACTCTTGTACCAGAAAGTTCTGCTCTCTCTAACTCAAGAAATGGGGTTAAGAGAAGGTACAGAGAAAGGCAACACAGATGATTCACAGAATAGTAGCTGTCTTATAACAAGAGAGATCAAAGAGCAGAAGACCAAGGGGGTGAAATGAACAATGATTAAAAAATAATTAAGGAAAAGTAAGGTGACTGCAGAACTACAGCTCACCAAAGCCCATAATATTATAACAAGGAGGAATGTGATAAAACTATATTGAAATCAGCTTAACAAAGAAAAAGTAGCACATCTTTACATAGCAGGTAGTGATTTTATGAAGCTTGCTGTCACAAGAGATTGCACAGGCAGACAGCATCAGCAAGTACCAAAAAAGGAATAAACAAATTCAAGAACAGTGTATCTGTACGTGGCCCCTTTAATTTTCCATGGGAGAATACCAGGGGAATGGACAGCCACCGGACTCACATGCTGCTCCTGAGCAGCCTTTTCTATTCCACTGCTGAAAGTGGATCATTGTGTGACCAAGTACAGAAATCCACAGGTTGAGTTTCTCCTGCTATGTAAACAGCATCACTTTTGCTTTCAAGTCTGATGTTTGTAATTGCAAGTGGGCCTAGCCCTAATTTACCAAAACAATTAGTATTTGGATTGTTGACAGACCAGGCCATTAAAGAAAAGAAAAAAAAAAAGAGAGAGAGACTATATGATATGATATGAAATGATATGATAATACGCTTAACTCTTTCCTGTGATACTTCCTATTCCTATGACTTTGCCAAGCTGAGTACTGAAATAAAACCAACCCTCTTCTTTTTAGTATTGTGGATAGCTTGGTACATTTTCACCATGCACACAGGTATGGCTTTAGGCAGACAGTGTATTCATTACAAGGTAAAGTCTCACAGCTCATATTAACTCGGAGCCCTTTAAAACATTCCATGTGTTCAGTGGATTGAGAATTATTTTTATTATTTAAAAAGTGACAATCAAACACTTGATTTATATTAAAATTATGACTCGGGAACTCCAAGCCTGTGATTTTCTTGACAATCTCTGTATAGCAGCTTCCATTACTGTCACTTATGCTGACAGATTTTTCATTAGTTATGTCAAAATAAAAATAGATTTTATCTACCGAGAATAAAACCTTCATCAGTGCAAGGTTACATTTTTATTCAAGATTCCTGTTCACAGTGAAGAAAGCCTAACATTCAAAAATTAAAACCAAACCAAGAATCTATTATAAATTTATACAGCTTAAAAGCAACAAAATAAATTTGAAAATCAGTATGTTGACTAAGTAACATTGCTTTCATGTCAAGAAAATCTTAATAAAAACAAGTACTACCAAGAACTGGTAGCTCAGTGGAACAAGCGGTGCTGTATCGTGGGATGCCTAAAGCACTACAGTTGCCTCAACTGAGATGCCCCAGGCTGCTGCTGCTGACACATCCTCCAGGTTGCATCAGTGACAGAAATCACAAAATGCAGCAAGTTGCACATGCTCAGTCTCTCATGGTTGATGACAGTTATTGCTGTCCTATTAAAGAAAAAAAACCAGACTAGCTAGCTTTGAGAAAACAGCTTTCCAAAATCGCAGAATGAAAGCCAGCCACACACCCCACCAAAACACCAACTTGTGATTAAGCATCACCATTTCTGTGCAATAATAAGCAGTATGTTTCTTCAAAGTTATCCTTATACTCCATATTTTTGGGGTCATTTATGTGGATGGACTCTAGTCTAAATGAAACTGTAATACAAATAAATGCAATTATTCAGCTTATGCAGTACGCTTCTTCCTCAGCCTCATTCTCCCTTCATGATCCCTTCCAGCCTATGCTAAGGAAACAGATTTTTGCACTATTATTGTTAAAATAAATAATTTAAAAAAAAAAGCTTTCAGCTTCCTCTAAGTGGAATATCTGGTAATGTAGTAAGACATGAAATTACAGAGAAATTGCCATAATAAAAACATCCTGGTAGCAAGGCAAAATGCAATTAGCAGACTGATTTAAAAATAGAGGTTGTAGCACATATTAAAAATGAGTAAGATATTGCCATAATAGGATGAAACATTACATGGAGAATTTAAAAAAAGACAACAAGTAAAGGAACAAAACCCTATTTTAGATACAAAGTTGATACTAGATTGAGAATGGAGAGGAAACTATCTGCAGTTAGTTCAAGTATTTAAACTCCTAATTTCCACTCATGTACAACATGTTGCTCTCACGCTCTGTTCTCATTAACCGGGGCATGAAGTAGCCACAATACACTGAAAAAGGATAAAACACTTCATAGGACTGCAACTTAGTGCCAAAGATTTAAGAGTTCTGGTGTCGTAACAAAACTCAACTAACTCTGAGCAGTCTTTCACAGCTACCACTTGGAGCTTCAGCCGTTGTTCCTTTTAAATTACACGTGCTCTGAGCAGAGAGATTTAAACCAACTATGTCTAACTGGTTTTGAGACAAAAGAATATAGATGGTACATACTTCAGGAATAAAAAATACAAAATATAAAACCCATAATAAAGAGTCAAAGCACTCAGCTGGAAAGATATTTTTCCTTTACCAGAGTAATTTGGATTCTGAATTGAAGAGGAGGCACGCTCAACACACTTGCCAATCTGTAAAGTATATGTAGTATAGGTCCAAATGAAACCATTTTGCCACCTCACACAGCAAGATACAGGAAAAAGTCTCAATACATTTCCACAGGAAAAAGCAAACTTCCTCTAGTTCTATCCAGTGTTACTACACAAATAAGCTGATCAATTACTTAAGGAAATTACAAAAGCACTATATAATTAAAAAACCTAAACACTACTACAAATTTTTAAGTGATCCTTTCTTGAAAGCAAACCTGAAGTTAAGCTTGTCATAACAAACCTTCTGTGTTTTAAATCTTGTAGTTTTCATTTTTATCATTTTGAGAATATTTAAACAAATTCCAATGATGCTGTCAGGCTTCCTAGGAGCTACACTTGGTAGAGAGGAGCCTATATCGAATCACTCAGAGCGTGCGGCTCTTCAGGGAAAGCTGAAGAACAACCCATTTCCTTCTTGTAGGCTTTTTCCACACCTCTATCTGACTTTCACTGATCAAGTTAGGAAAGAGAAAAAGCTTTTAGCAACAGAAGTCACACAAGGCAAAGAAGAACTGTAGAACAGAATAAAGCAGTCCAGTTGAAAGGAACCTAGAGGCTTCATCTAGTCCAAAATATACGCATTGTAAACATACAATTTCAGGAAATGTTAGTATCATGCAAATATATTTTTAAGAAGTTCTTGGCATCATTATACTCATCACTTCCATGAAGAGATGAAAAATGAAAAAATACCATTCCATCCGTTTACTCCTTAACCTTTACTAAATTACCAGTCATTGTTATACAGTGATTGGTCATTGCAGTTGATATCTTCCTCGATACTCAAGTCCACAGAGACAATTGACACCAGTTTCATGGATCTGCAAAATCCTGTTATGTTTAGAATTAGAGATGTTTATTAACTGAATACCCAAGCACTCCTGAATTTTTATAGTGTTTCTGATGCCCACAGATACAGAAAGCATCAGAATTTCATCTAATTCAGTGGCTGAACTCCACTGGAAGTCTATATTGGTGCTAATTTTGGTTTACTCTATGGCACATAAAATCCTGGACACGTATTAACCGTGTTTTGAATTACATTTTCTAGTATTCTCCCAGTAACAGTCCTAGCTTAATACTCTACTTCTAGAATAGCTAAGTCAACAAAACCTTTAATTCCATAATAACTCCAGTTTAAGGCTCTCTCACTTACCTGTGTCTACAGAGAAAAATAATAACATACTTCCCACTATCAAAAAAATCATCCTTAAGTGAGAAAGATGGAAATCTAACTTGAGTGACAACAGTAAAATTATACTAGTGAAATACGCAACACAAAAAAGACCGATAATGTCCAGCCGCAAGCACTTAGAAAAGCTAGTTTATTACAGATAGTAAAAAACCCTTTTGGTTATCATCAAAAATATTTAGAGAAAGCAGAAATACAGCACAGCTGCTCCAGAGGCTGGAAATATGTTTCAAGTTTGACTATAGATTGTTTGTGTGACCTGAGGCAAATCAATTACTGTGTGTTCTGTGATCTCCCCACTGGGGGAAAAAAAAAAAACAAACAAAAAAAAACCCAAAAAATCTTTCTTTATTCTTCTCCACATGACTCTTGTTGTGACTTCTTACCATTTTATTGAGCATCTCACTAGAGGTGGCATTTCATTTTAATCGAAAATGTTCATAAATGGTTTTTTGAAAGATAGGGATTTCAGAAGTAATAAAAGTGAAAGTGAAAAACATTCACAATTTCTATCCTTATAGATGAGAATCATAGGAAAGAATGTTGAAGAGCACAGACCTGTAAATAAAGCTACAGGACAAAAAACTGCATTTTGAGACACAAAATAACACAGAAATTTTTAAATACTTGTAGTCTAACTAATTCTGGTTCTGTAGGTTCAGATTAAATCTATTCATAATGAAGGAGCATAGTTATTGCAGAATCATAGAACAGCTGAGGTTGGAAAGGATATTGGGATATCCATATAGCCCAGCCCACCTTATAAAGCAGAGTCATCTAGAGCAGTTCACCCAAGGATATCTATGTCCAGTAGAATTTTGAGCATCTCCAAGGACAGGGATTCTACAACTTCCCTGGGCAAATGTTCAACCTGTTTGACTGTTCAATCACCCTCGGGGTGGGGGGGAAGGGGGGCATGCAGGGTGGAGAGGTCAAAAATACATTTTTTCCTCTGTTTAAATGTTGTTTTCTGTATTTCAGTTTGTGCCCATTGCCTCTTGTCCTGTCACTGGGTACCACTAAGTCTGACTGTTTTCCTTACACTCCTCAGATATTTGTATATATTCATATGATCCCCTTCAGCCTTCTAATCTTCAGGATAAGCAGTCACAGTTCTCTCAGCCTCCTATCATATCAAAGATGCTCCAGCCTCTTAAACATCTTTGTGGCCTGTCACTGGACTCTCGCCAGCATGTCTATGTCTCTCTTGTACTGAGCAGCCCAGAACTGGGCACAGCACTCTGGGTGTGTCCTCGCCAGGGATGAGCAGAAGGTCACCTCCCTTGACCTGCTGGCCACATTCCCAGTGCAGCCTAGCATACTGCTGGTCTTCATTGCCCCCCTGACCCTCCTCTGCCACACTGCTTTCCAACCAGTCAGCTCCCAGCCTGTCCACTGCTGCAGTAGGATGGGATTTGTCCTCCTCAGATGCAGGACATTGCCTTTGCTGAACTTCTTGAGGTTTCTGTTGGCCCATTCCTGCAGCCTGTCACACCCTGAATGGGACCACAGCCATCTGGCACATCTGATGCCAATGAAAATGACATTTCTGCTCATTTTTTATCATCCATACACTCTCTGCCTTATCATCCTGGCCTTAATGGAGATGTTACACAGCACTCTCCCCAGTACCAACCCTAGGGGTAAACCAGTAGTGACTGACCTCTAGCTGGACTTTGTGCTACTAATCACCACACATTTTGCTCCATCACCTTCTAAGGAATTGAGATGAGGTGCACTAGTCCTTACTTCCCCTGATCCTCCTTCTTCCTTTTCTTGAGTGACATTTGCTTTCTTCCAGTCCTGAGGAACCTCCCCTTGTGGCTATGACCTTGGTAAAGTCAATGGGGAATGACCTTGCAAGGCCATCAAACAGCTCCCTCAGCACTTAAACGTGTAGCCCATAAGGTCCAGTGGACTTGTGTTCGTGCAGTTTAGGTGTTCCCAAACTTGATCCTCCTTTACCTTCTACCACTTTCCAACTGGTCTCAGGTACCTGGGATTCAGAGGGCTGGTGTGAACATTAAAGACAAGGGTGAGGAAGGAATTGAGTATCTTGACTTTTTCCATATCCTCTATCACCAGGTCCCCTGCCTCATACAGCAACAGCCACGAGTCTGCCCCAGTCTTTTACCGATGTACCTGTAGAAGATCTTCCCATTGGCCTTCACAACCCTTGCTAGATTCTACTCCAGGTGGGCTTTGGCTTTCCTAACCGCACCCCCACATAACTGTTTCTCTAAATTCCTTCTGGATCACTTGTCATTGCTTCCACTTTTTGTATGCTTCCTTTTTATGTAAGTTTTTTCATAAGTGTCTTGTTCACCCATGCACTAAACTATCTGCAGGACTATCTCAAACAGCCAGATTCTGACTCTCTGTCTTTAACTTCTGTTCTTCTAAAAAAGAAAGTCCTTGTAGCAAAAGCAAAACTTTTTTCTAAGATTTCTTTTCCTAGAATTCCTTACAACTATTACTGAGGAACCTACACCTTGCACAATTTTTTCCAAATGCGGATTTTCTTATATGAAAATTGAGCAGTTCTAGACAACGTCTGGAGGCCCAATTGGCCAGAAATCCCAGTCCCAGTCACTGTATTTTAATTCTTTTGGAGTTATTAAATTTAGTAGGGAAGTATTTTATAGCTTGGTATATTCTGGAGAAAATTAAAGTTTGTATAGATAGAGTACTGAGTAAATGCCAAACAGATCTGAAGTTTACTTCCAGGCCACTAACAGTCTTCTGTAACCAGAGACATGCTGATACATTCACTTGTTTATGCAGCTACATATAAACATTACATATGTACCTACTGAGTCACTATAAATTTAGGAAACAGCTTATTACCACAAAAGTGCTGACAAATTTCAGTATTTAAACGGAGCTTATGAAAGAGGGACTTTCTACAAGGACACAGTTGACTAGGGGGAACAACTTCAAACTTAAACAGGGTAGATTTAGACTAGATACAAGGAAGAAATTATTTACTGTGAGGATGGTGAGACACTGGAATAGGTTGCCCAAAGAAGTAGTGGATTCCCCATCCTGGAAATGTTCAATGCCAGGTTGGATGGGGCTTTGAGCAACCTGGTCTAGTGGAAGGTGTCCCTGCCCAAGGCAGGGAAGTTGGAACAAGATGATCTTTAAGGCCCCTTCCAACACAAACCATTCTGTGATCCTATGAATTCCCTAAAACAGCAAGGTGCTTTTAATCAAGGACAGTGTTTCAGACATTTCTATTGATTCTTATGGTAAAATCATATTGCCCTTCCGAAATTATTAGCAGCAACCTTGATGAAAACAGAATTCTCACATTACAATGAGTGGACGAAATTTGCTCTTTTGAGACAACCAGGCTGGAAAGCAGAAGAATAACATAGATCAGACCTTCCTTTCCCTTCCTTTCTGTGTACTGACAAGACTCAAGAGCCTGTAATTACTTTTGAATTCACATTCCCTTTGTGACCAGGCCCATTCATGTACATGCTATTTTCTCTCATTCAGAAAACACAGTAAAGCCTCTTCTTCAAAAATAAACATCTCTGACCAGAATGGGACAGGTCAGTATTTCTCAGTGTTTTATACAACGTGGCTCATGCTTGTGTCTCCATCAAGGAACCTCTTCTTTGGCTCTGTATAGGCTCCAGCTCTTACTCCATGTCCAAACCCTTGAGCTGTGAATACAACACAACCCTTCACTTCAATCCATAGGAAAATCAGAAAGTGGATCCCCTTGAAACGTATTTCTAGGCACACGAAGGAGAAGGAAGTAACTGGACACCACTGTCCTTGATCATACCAAAAGTAAATCATGTCTGAACACTGGGGAATCTTTTCTAAGACTCCTGCGTCATACAGTAGAATAGCACATCCCATTCCACTTGCTGTTCAACTGCTCTTATTGCTAAAATAGAACAAAGATAGCAGTAACTCACTTTTCTCCTTCAGTAAGTTGAGCTGTTAAATATGAACTTTTCCTTTAAACAGGTTGATGGTAATTTTTTCCATTTAAACATTTTAAATTGCTATTAACAAAACAGCCCTAATGTAAAAGTAAAATTAGAAACATGGGGTAAATGTTCTAGAATAAAACTTGACTATAGGTTTTGGGGTTTTTTTCCTATTGAGGAAAGTATTTTCTATATAAAGACATTTTTGGTTTTATGAAACCTGTCACTTTATATACCCATTATATATGAGGATTTGGCACCTTGAAGGTAAGAGAATTTATGTGTTTTACAGTGTGCTTGCTTTCAGATTGTGATGCAACAGCTACTTTCCAGGGGAGCTAAAAAAGGCAAATTCTACTTCAGCTTCAATAAAACCTCAAAAGTATTCTGAAATCTTTGTTTAACAGTGTATTCTCCATACCCACTAACAAAATCAGAAGCTCATAAAGGACCTAGAAGAGGCATAAAGAGATCTTTTAGTCCACATTCTCCTCCAAGGTAATATTAACTTTATACAAATTTGCAGGAACAGGCTATACATCATCTTATTCACTTGTCCCATTTTATTAGTTGAAACTTTTTCTGGCCCAGAAAAACATCTGCATCATAAGCCAGAAACACACAAACAGTAGACAGGCCACATCTCATAAGCCTGCATTCATTGCCTCTGTAGAAGCATGTTCAATTTCTAGTCATGGAATCCCTAAACAGAATAATGGGGCTCTAAAATCTAAGTTTTAACATGACCTGTCATTACAAAAATACACCAGTCTTCTTTTCTTTCTATTTGAATGAAGTTTGCATCTGCCTTTGTCAGCTATCCTTGAACTATTCCCAGAAGACATTTTCCTAAGATGTTCATGAAGCCCTCAGTTACAGAGATTCTCTACCACTAAAATGGATTCCCTTGTGTAAACTTTTCTTGTTGCACTTTAAACTCATAAAGAGCTGTGGTAGCACAATGATACAGATTTAAAAAATCAAATTAATTCAAAGGCTGTTACTAACTCACAGTACTTTGTAAAGACTTTGTAAGCACTTGATAGGACAGTTGTTACTATTCTTCACCTGGTACACTCCAACTTTCTTTTGTTAAAATCACACTAACTTTTCAGAAGGAGAAAATATTATGAACATACAGCTATTAAATTAGTCATAAGGTTGTTCTGCTTTTTGACCAAACTAATTTACAATCAAGCAATCAATGCCCAAATCAAATTTACATCTTGAAGTAGTTTTAAACTGAACAAAGATGGGAAATTTCAAATGGTTTTCCACAGAGGATATGTGTTATGGAAGTCTTCTATCCTGTACTAAGATTAGGCTTAACATACAGTCCTAGAGACAGACATGGTTATGCTCTGTGAAACCTCTCAATGAAGTACCATCTTAAAAAGCTTTTATGAGTGAGTAGCTCTACTCTCTTCTGTAATGTGGATCAAGTGTCCTCTTTATTTTACTGCCCTTTCACATAAATGTGAAAAGCATGGAAAATATTTTTTTTTTTAAATAGATATGGTTAATTAGATTTCCTCTTATATTTCCTAATCATGTTTCTTTGGTATCTACTCTCTTCTGCTTAAAATATTTCTATCCTCATAACTGCTTATTTGTGTTTAATACAGGTAGAATAAACTTCTGAGATACATCCCATTTCTGAGCACTAAGTACTAAAGGAATATCTGCAGCTGCCATCTTTTCCCCATGACAAGAGCTGGAGGACTTTGAGAGATACACCCTAGAAAATCTTGCTCATGCAGTCTGCTATGCTGTGACGGTCCTGGAAGGGAGGATGCAACCACTGTGCAGCGTTTCAGGTCAAGCAGCCAACAACAGTGAAGTCTGAGCTGAGACCATACCCTAAGATGCTGCAATGACTGACGCACAATGTGCATGACTTGGGATCAGTAATTTGGAGCAGAAAGGCAGGGCAGGTCTCCTGAGCACTAAATCCACCAAAACTTCTGAACCAGAGCATCCCATTATCTTTGCCCTGGAGGCTGAGATACATTAGAACTTTCTCCACATGTAGAGAAAGCCACAGAAAACCAGCTAAAAATAATTAAAAATATATTAATCAGATCTAAGCTGGATGATGAAAATTTTATAACTACAGGATGATCTTCAATCTCCTTCAAATTAGCCAGGCTCCAAAGAATAGGCTAGGTAATTGTAGACTTATGCTATCTTAATTGTAAGAAAAATAATTCTAGCTACTTTTTATAATGCTTTTCCTGTTAGAAAATCCCTTTAGGTGGAATATTTTAAGAAAAAACACTTAGCTGAAAATGTCCTTTGCAAAAAGGTACTATGAGTTTATTAATTGGCTGCAGACAGTAGACAGAGGTGCTGATCACAAGGACCTGGATGAAAGAAAGGTGACAATGGAGTCAAGGCACCCACATCAAGAGTCAGTTTCTGAGTCAGCTGAGTAATCACCTGAACTTATCATTCAGTTCTTCCAACCAGATTCCTTATATGGTCTTATTCCAGCAAAAAGTCTAGGAATAAATGCGATTAATACTATTTTTTTTTCCCACTTTCCTTCCTTTTTCTTTTATTTTTTTTAAATAGCGAAGAGATGCTTCTCAAAGAATTAAGCCATCTGTGCACTTCGTAACTTTCCTGTTAGGCTGGTTATTGTTGCGATTTTTAGAGTTCCAATATAGACCATTTTTTAAAAAATTATTATTACTTATAATCCTCTGTCTATTTAAGACTCAACTTTAATAGGGTGATATGTTAATGTAAAACATAACTAAAAATTAATATTCTAATACAGAAAGCATAGTGACTGAAAGTGGGGAAGTGTTTGCTCTGCAGGTTAGTAGGTTTTTTTAAGTAAGTTTTAGAGTAGCTTTACTTTCTGCTGCCTTAAACACCAAAGATGAAGGCAGGATGCTCCTGCTGTGACTTGGAGCATCCTTCTGATGCCATTTATATTTGGACCAAAAATGGGCTGAATCTGGTCCAGGGAACACAACAAGGAGTTATCACCCCAAAGAGCAGCTTTAAACAATCCAGTTCTGAAAAGGATTTACTAAAACATCCTGAGGAAGGAATATGTCAGTTTTAAACTAAGGAGCAACAAAAGTTTCAATGCCAAAAGGAGACGGAGCCAGTTAAATGGACAAAGGTGGTGTGATATGCATGAAATGAGAAACAGGATTCTTAACACAGAACTGGCAAAAAGAAGGGCAAGGAAGAAAAAGATGATCAAGTTGAACATCACTGATAACACACAAATCAACAAGGGCCTCTTGTAGCGTGAGCCTACATCCTCCAATTTACAGCAACCATTCAGACATCCTATAAATAATCAAGAGCTATTCAAAAGAACAACAACATTCATTATGAATAATCAATGATTGAGGAAAAACTATACTTTGGAGTCTCCGCATAAATTTGTTATCATTGGCTACATGGTGTCCCTGAAATTGTACAATTCAGTTGAGCTGTTTAACTCACCTACCTAGAAACATTTTCAAGAAGCAAATAGGATCAGTATTGAACCATAGAATGTGCACTATCAAGAGGAGGGACATCTTTCTGGATAAGCAAGCCCCACCAGTATTAAACAGGAGACTGCTTATCAGTAGCAAGGAGATGTACTTTATATCGAAGTAGAACATTCCTGTTCTAAAGATAGCTGGAAACTGGTTCTAACCAGTTATCTGAAGAAGTTCCACAAAAAGTAAAAATACAACCAACTTTAAAATTTCACTAACATTCCTCTAGTATGAAAAATAATAAACTGTGAGCCGAGTCCAATTAGAGTATAAATGGATATATAAACAGGAAAAACTAGGGAAAAATTGAAAAAGTAGAAAGCACCATTTATTTCAGAGCCATTGTTGGATAATATTAATACAAAATTTTTTCCTGTCTCTAAAGAATGATTCATGTACTGTTATCTACAAATCAGGATTTGAATAATAAATGATGACCACTGACCATCTTTTTGTCATTTTATGAAGATCGAGACAGGTTTTTGAAACTGACAAGAAAAATCCCTCTCCACAAACTGCCCTGGCATGCTACACAATGCTAATTTTTACATGAAAAATGTAGCAGTGTTAGTCCAGGTCTCAGTGGTTGGCAACAACTATAATTAATCCTAAAAATTACCTTCTATAATTGCACTAATAGGATGAGATGAGATAGCATAGAAGGATGGAGTGAGGATGGAGATAGCATGGAAGCAATCCATAGGAAGGAACAAAATATCACCTTTCCATGGGACACACATATAGGTGAGAATATACAATCCCAACAACCAAATGAGTTCACCTATAATGCAAGACACAAAGACAGCTCCACCACCAAACTTAGTACTACTTATAAGAAATTTTGGTAAGATTTAAATTTAGATATTATAGTGATGATTTAGACTTCAAAGGAATGCCATTAATATGCACAAAAATTATTTAGTCATTTATAAATTCTAAAATATATCATTATGAAGCAATAAATCACCACAAAGCAAAAGTTTTCTGCAGTGTTTCAAAAGACACATTGTAATGATTTCAAAATTTATTACACATTCTGACTGCAAGAAATTATTAGGAAACAACTAACATTCTTTAAGTCTCTTTCTGAGTAGTCTTTTCTTTACTCCACTCTTTAACATAGCAGAATGTCATGGACACATCCAGTGCATACACTGTTTCTGGACATAAAAATTACATTGAGAGTAAATACTGTGCCTAGTACTTTAACACAAAGACCTGATGCCAATGAAATCTCATATCAATATTCTTTGTATACATTCTGGTTTATGGTTTACAGCTTATTAAAATTACTTTAGATACTATTCCTGAAATTTCCAGGTGATGTTTCTCCAATGAAGCCATAAAACTGTTGGAAAAAGTAGTTCTTATAGCAACTTCCTAAGCAGCATTTTGTCACACTATTATGTGAAAAGGAGAACACATGCTGAGTTTTACAATTTCCCAACACTCTCCATCTTTAACATCTTAAACCAATAAAAAACAAACACAGCATCGGTCTAAACCTTATCATTGCCTTGTAACTGAAAGTAATCTATAAGAGCTTTCACTCCTTTTCATAAAAATTGTTCTATCGCAAATGACCACGCGGGGGTAGTAGTGTGATGGCAATGCTCAGGTGCAGCCCAGCAGCACAAGGCAGCGCGAGCACTCTGGCTGTGTGAAGGAAGTGCATTTCTGTAGTGGGCTTTTGAGTCTCTACAGCATACAGCCTTTAACTACAGAACGTCCATACACGTGGCCAATTGCAGCATCAAAATCTAAAATTTGTGAGACTCAAGGAAGAAGTAAGTTATCCTTTCATTCTACACAGGTTTTGTTGTGGAAAACCAGAAGTCTCAAATCAATGTTTAGTGAGAACATACATGGAAGGGTTTTGGCAGTCTTTTACTGAAAGTTAACATTTTCAATTGCTAAATTACTTTTTTGCTCAGGTGAGTTGCTAAATTATCTGCAGTTAATCACTTCTGCTCTTACATACATATTTGAATTTTGTATACGTGAAAGAGGATGCTCAGGCTTTACTTTTATTAAAAGATAGGTTAATTCCTATTTCTTTTTAGTGTAAAAAATGGTCAATCTTTTTTTCTCTTAGTTATATGAGTCAGTATCATAAATAACTCAAAAGTGTTGGTGTTGTGAAAGTCACTTGCCTTTTTTAAGATAAGTGTATAAATATTTATTAGATTTGTACTGCACACAACGTAAGAGAGGAGAAAAAAGGTGAAACTGGTTACTTGCTGTATAAATAGCTCTAGGTACGTACAAGATATAGTTGAGCTAAGCCTTATAACAAATTGGTTATGCCATATCATTTGTTGTTATTCAACTATGTTGATTCACATTCACTTACTATTTGACTCACATATATTCTATTTTTTATATATAATAGAATAGATTACAAATATGTATTATTTTTACACATGCAGGGGTCCCAAATGCATTTGATAGCATTGTTATACAGTCAGAGATTGCCAAGAGAATACAGCCAGGAAAAGAAAGGAATCTTGAAGTTGCCAAGACAAGCTGAACTATAGCCCACTGTCTTGTCCTTCTCCAACCTTTTTTTCTTCAGTGCTTTCACAAGTAATATGTTGCAAAGTCAAACTCCTGCCTTACTACAGTCTGTGAACAGGCAGCATTTGTACTAAAACTGAAAGAAGTTTTGTTAAGGGCTTGCCCAGACTTGAAAGGTGGTGCACATTACGGGAGTGTTTGACGCTAAAGCGTAACAGCCAAGCAGTAATCCAATGTTCAGTCACTCTTACCCCCAAGCAAAAGCATCACATTCCTGTTTGCCATAACAGCAGCTAAAGAACAACTTCTTTGCTGTCAGGATGATTCATTAAATCAACACTGGAAGAAATAAAAAAGCTCAGAATGGGGCAAAGTATCTTGTGACAAAAACCGACATAATGGACAAATGAGAGTAGAAGCAGCAGTTACCAACAAAATTCAAGAGAATAAAACTTATTTGCCACATTAACTCTCTCTGAAAAAGGAGAGGTTTATAATTACAAATTTCAACTGCCTGGTTAAATACAATGTCATCTCACTTTATCTGAATGATTTCACATTTTTTAATAATACTATATTAATTAATATTAAATAATATAGTATTATCACTAAGGAACTAATTTGTTAAGCTAATATTCTCCCCTTAAGCCAGATGAGGCTGAGCAGTTTGTTCTGGCACAAATAACTTGCTAACCATAATGCCTGTGTTAAACATTATCAAAGAGGAATAGAAAAGCTATTCTTGTTATTAGTTTATGTGTTTGCTATTTTACAAAACAGCTGCTTTAATTGTAAAATAAGGCAAAGAGTCAATTCTTCCCCTTTGTAAAGCTCTCCACGGTGAAGCAAAGACATTGCAAAACAGTAAAAAAAATGGGAAAATAGAACTTAGAAAAACTACAGTGTTTTAAGAAAATTACCAAGATTTGAAAATTTCTTATAATTTTTTTAAGTACTTCTGCCCTTTCACTTGCAACAGTCAAAGCTTGCAGGCAGTCAAAGGTGAGAGGAATAGCATATTTTTAGGCTGAGCTGCTGATATGTAGAAAACTTCACTGACTTGTGTAAGGTCACAGTGAGTCAGCACCAACAGAACAGTTGATCAAAATCCTAATCCCATTCTCAAACTACTGAATTGACTCACTTCCCACATACAGTTGGTCTGCTTGTATTTTATGCAATAACCCACTCAAATCATGAAGCTGCTCCTGTAAGTGGAATATTTCCTGTTACAGCCCACCCCTGTAAATCAACCAAGGAGACATTTCGTTACTGTTTAATGAACTTCTGTGATCTCACTTCGCATGTCATATTGGATATCCTTGCTTAATGCTAGATAAGTGAGTCAAGTTGGGCATTCCAGAAGACTGAAATTAAATAGTTTTAATGCATCTTCTGAGAAATATATTTCTACAAAAATACCCTGATTTAAAAAAAAAACGTAAGCTAAAATGTAGATATCATTACATCTGTAAATCAATACACAATATTGTTCAGGAATCATCTGTTCTGGCTCAGGGGAAAAAAAAATAATATACCTTATTTTTTTTCATACAAAATGACCATTTCAAAATCCCAATAGATGCTAATAAATTATGCCAAAGATCCTAAGTTCACTCTCCCAACTTCATGAGCAGTCTCTTGCAGAAAAAAAGCACTTAAGAAGTTTGGGGAAAAAACCATCTTAGCCTGGATCTGATGACTGAAAGCTCCAGTGTTATCTGCTGAAAGTAGGGTAGCGTCTTACTCTGCCTCCAACTGTTACAGACAGCACAGATCAAGAGTCTACGCAAATGCCAATGGCTTCCCTTCTACACTTTATCTAAATCTATAAACCTTCATGCTTCAAACCTCACTGAGAGTGGCAAGAGCTGCTTCCCTGTAGTGTCATAAATGCATCAAATCCATCCCTGCACAGCAGCAGCCATGTAGGTTTTAGGGCTGGGAGAAGGCAATTCCATTTGGTTGGTAGCACATACCAAGGACATGCCCAGCCAGGTTAAGTAAGCACCCAAAACCTGACTCTTAAGGACATTAGGGAGTCACATAGCCTTTCCTGATATTGCCTTAAATGCAGGCATTTGTCAGCCTTGCTCCAATTTCAAAATTCTCTTTCACGTCTTCATTCACAAATGAACCAAAAGGAAGGGGCAAAATACTCAGTTGTTACTATATTTAACTGCTGCATGTAGGAAACAGTTGAATTTCTTATCTTTCTGTTGCAATTTCCTCATACCTCCCAAGGCTGCAGCAGCATAGACTACCAGTCACATTATGAGAAGTAGAAAAGATGTGAAATTCTGCCTGGAAATAGTCATCACACGAAGGCTTCTTAAGCCATATGTTAGATTTCTAGAGCAAAAATCAGTTGCATGACACACCTGGTTGTGCTAAGCAGTCTGGAGATTATGAAATGGTTAGTGTATTGTTTAAAGAACATCCTCATGATTATGAAGCCCTCTTAAAGTACCTGAAATACTATAATAAAATAATTAACATATTAGATATATTTATATATTTTAAAATATTTAAAACAAACCTAGTAGGTGAAAAAATCAACATTTATAAAACCAAGGACAGGTAAAGAACACAAAATTTGGAATGGTGAAGAATAGATAGTGGTTATGGGGCCACTGCATGTGCTTCCCACACATGACCTCTTCACTCCTCTGCAGATACCAGTGTGAAACATTCTGTTACCAACTGCTCAAGAGCTGAAAATTAGCTGCTGCTTGGGAGCACATGAAAGCTGTGAACTCCTAGGTGCTATAGCAGGAAACATTCAAAACCCAGAAAAAAAAAAGAGAAACAGAAGAAAAATTTACTGACAACTTCCACCAAGGTTTTAAAATAGCACTTTTAAAACCACCCAGCTTTAGTTGCACTAGAAAGAGGCAGAGCTGTAATGACACGTGTCTGTATGACAACAGAATTTCACAGATGCTGTGAAAGTCACACATATATTAGCAAACTGAATTTTTGCCAACATAAGTTACATCAGTTTTCTGAAGAATTATAAACTGTACTATGAAATAATTTTAACAAACTGTACTGGAAAGCTTTTGGTGGTTTTGGATAGTTTGTTTAGGTTCCTGATGAAAAATAAATCAGACTCTGATCCCTTCCTCACAAAGACACAAGTTTCTCTTGGGTTTCACAGATCCCAAACCTCTGTGCAGATGCTGAAACACTAGCTGAAGAATTCCATAAGAGCACTTGTGCACTTCTAACTCTAACTCTAAAGGAATCAAGTCCAAAACGTTTTTTTGAACTGTCAAATTTGACAATTTAAAGTCAAATCTATAGTAAAGAATTATCAGACTGTATACTCCACTCACTTGATCATTATAAATAACCAGAATGGTTTCAGTTATAAATAGCCAGAAATGGTTTCAATTAGTTTGAGCCAGTATCCAATTTAAAGACCTTCACTTTCCATTTCCAGGAGAACAACTCCAATATCAACTGTCCACAAATCTTTAAGAAATGCAATGCATTTCATGTGAGAACATTGAAATAAGCTCCATCAAATCCTAGTGCAGACTGTACTCTTCCACAGAGATAAAAAATACTTCTACATTAAAGACTACATTATTTAATACAGTGGTAAAAGCTCTCCTCTTGCTTAGAAATTATACACCTGTTTTAAAAATGAAACTGACTCAGAGCACAAAGTACCCTAAGGCCAGCAAACTGAGGATTGACATGATTACACTATTCACTGGCTGGGCAGTCACAATTTTGAAACAGTCTAAAAAACTTAGACATTTCCAATTATGTATCTTGGTGTAGAGAAATGCTGGGTTTTTTTTTTAGAAAACAACTACTGGGATCAACTTTCCAGATTCAAAAACCCTCCCCGCTGATTCATTTGGTAACCCTGGAATGCCCTTAATGTCTTCCAGCACCAGTGTTTCCCATGATGTATTGTAGACACTGAAGAGAAGACAACGCCTGCGCCATCAGAGAAGGCAAGGAAGTCATTATTTAGCTTTTGCACACAGCCTTTGATCTCCTTGTGTTTTACAGTGTGCCAGGTTATTTTCAATGCATCCTGTAATGGATATAAACCAAATTATCATAACTCATGGAAAAAAGCACTACTTTTTGCTTATTAGAAGCCCAGCTTTATAATCAATCTCCAAAAGTAGACATATTATTCTTACATCTCCTTCTGTGTTTTTCTAACATACAACACTACCATGTATTTAAAAAGGAATGTTAAAAAACTCACAGTTTACCAAAATACATGATTATTCATTGCTGGTTCAAAAAATTTTATGATCAATTTTTTTAAAAATGGGACTAGTCATATCACAAGATAGTCCTGTTTCACAAAGTCTAATGGAAGATAAGATTTGTAACCAAAAATAAATCTGAAAATATTATGAGAAGTGTGTGTGGTTTGTAACAAACGTAATATTTTCAGAAGGAAGTAGAGGTGTGATACAGCCATCAATGTGTAATTTTAGAATCTTGTTTGTATATAATTTCCATATTCTGGCACATCTAACAAAACAGTGTTTTGTGCAATTTTTCTGCTCTTGTTTCCCAGTTTCCCCAATAACATAGACTCCTGCACTAGGTAAAGCTAGTCAATAAAAACCTTCAAATATCTAGAGAACAGGGGTTTTTCCACTGATGTAAGTGTCATGTGTCTAACTGTGGTCATACAAATCAGTATATTCTATTTACTGCCATCAGAAATTTGCATCTCCATCTACACAATAAAATTAGGGGTTCAACAGCTGCCTTGCTAAATCACTTCCTCCATCTCTGTTTGATCCACAAGAGAGCTAGAACTACCTTTCACAGCTAAAAGAATATATTCCTAGGTTATTCATCTTCCCCCTCTTCAAAAGGAATGTTGATTCCAAGAGAAGAGCAGAAGACAACTCCAAGTACATCCCCTTTTGCAGAGGACATCGCATGAAGTTTGCTGAAAATATTACAGCAAAAACAAGAATAAGATTGAACTACATGTGAAGAATTATCACTTCCTGAAATTGCTACATTACTTGTAACAAAGTATGTGGAACAGCAGGTACCTAAAACTGCTTCTGCAAATTTCATAAAATTATGTGCCTATGGCACTACAGGAAGACAGATACTATAGGTGCCTATAAATGAAAGTCATATTGCAATGCAAAAGCCACTAAATAATCTAATTCACTGAGCCTTCTCCCGTTGCCTCAGAAAACAGAAATACAGATGCAAGTAGTTCCTCTCCTCATGCAAAAACTAACATAGAACCACTCCCTGCTTTACAAACATTTTTTTTCTGATTAGTTCAGCCAGAGCACACCCAAACTGCAGCCACGCTCTCCCCGGCAGCATGACCTCTCACAACCTTCCTGGTAGGCTTATGCAACCAGGAAACCAATAGCAATTCTGTGTAACCTGGCTAATTTCAACCCATCAGGCTATTTTAAATTAAAAATAAATAACTGACCCCTAATTTAGAATCAGCAAGAAAAAATTATTTGGAAAATGAGTGTGAAAGCACACTGTAAATTCTGAAGTCTCTAACTATTTTTCCTACTTTTCATTCAAAAACACAGAAGTGTTTCATTTCAATTAATTGCTCCTTTCCAATTGTGAAATAGAACACATTAGAATCCAATAACCTTTTAAAGACTGGAAAAGTTTGGATGCTATGTGTGCATTTCTCTCACAATTTCAAATGAAACTTTCACCCTGTATTTGCACTAATCTGATGTTTTATGCCAGATTATTATTTCAGTAAGTCTTCAGAAATTGTATTTCACTGTTATTACTTCAACTTAACAATATCCTTCATCAGAAGGCCAATTAAAAATTAATGTTACAATAGCTTCTTAAGGAAATACAGCCTTTTTGAACATTTACATCTAGACTAAAAGGCTTAAGTAAAATTCATACCTGGTGAACGTGGCAAATAGTTTACAGTGTTGCTGAAGTATGGAAAAAGAAGTTTTCATACAGACACGAGCGTGAGCTCGTGAGCCCAAGTGATACACCTAATGCTTACAAAAATCCTCGATGCTGCCAGTGTATCTGCACACAGTGAAGCCACATCTCCATCTCCTCTGTAAGTGACATTGGGACCCCAGATGGGGTTCTTCTTCCACAACAAAAGAATATCTTCTCTTTGTGGCACCTGTCTTCATATGGGATCAGTAGGTTCAAACCACTCAACAAAAAATCCTAAGTGACAATTGGGACAAAAATCGCCACCCATACACAACTTCATTGGAATTTTGAGGAACTTCCTGGAAATTTGAAGAAGTTGTAGACAACTTCATGGCAAGTTTAAGGAACGGCACACTACATACATCCTACTGCTGCAAAAAGCAGGGAAATTCTGGTTTTAGGCAGGGATGAGAAGAAAAATCAGAGCAAGAACATTCCTCATTGTATATCATGCATATTGATCCCTCTTCAAAATAGGCAGATGGAGAGGACAGTGAATTTTCTACATAGTGTAAGAGGGGGAGCATGAAAAGAAAAAGAAAGGCTATCATCTAATTGATTCCACCGAAGTGATCTAACACAGGAAAAGATCTCTAGCAAACAGCTAAATTTTACTATATTTTGCTAAAAATAGCAGCTCATCTGAAGCACTGGACAGTTGAAAATGAAAATATACTGGTTTTTTAAGTGGAGGTGACTGCAGTCTGGTTTATTTTCTGTCTCCATCTGCTGGTAAGTCACACTGCCAAGTTACATAATTCAATATTTTAGAACTCTGATAAAATGTGTTTAAAATATAATAGGGTGGTATAAGTTCCATTAGCATCAGCAGAATTACAGCTGGAAGTTTATGGGAAAAAAAGCCCATTAAAAGTTTTGCCTCTTCAACTTCATTCAGCATCACTTCAAATAGAACAGTCAATAGTGGATGCCAGGAGCTGAAACAAATATACAGTCTCCAAATGGCTCATTTCTATTACATTTAAGTAATGATTTACTTTAGAAAGAGTAATTAACATTATTTCTTTTGGCCTTAAGAAAAGCTTTCACTTTTGCCATCATTTTTAGTCTACTTTTATTCTCTCACATAGCTAAAAATGATTCAGAGAAAATCCTCAAGTTTATACACTGAATTATCAAATAATAACAAAACTGAAACTTCTATACACACATACAGAGTAACTGTTTGAAGAATGACTATAAAGCACCACTGCTCACCACTTTGCTGTTACTTTAGTACTCAAGAGACAAATAGAAATCCCTGGCTGGTCCCCAAATTGCTCTGTACTCCCACTCAAGCTTTGTAAGACAAACCTATGTCATAAACCTGTTCAGAAGTAAGCTCCTGATAATGTCAAACTGACCTTCGATTCATTGCATCTGAATTTATCAAGCACCTATTTTTGTCATGACCACATTTATAATAAGCATCCCAGGTTATGGCAGGATAATACAGAAGGGGAAAAAGGAAAAATAAATCAATACACTGAACAGATACACATTAATACAGGTAGCCACTGGAAGAGAGACCAGCCTGCTCAGAGCTTACAGTTGAAGCTGCAACTCTAAAGTTACTAAAAATAATGTCTTCCCATGGAAAAATTGATTTTCATTTACAAGCCAGTCATTGAGCTTTGCATCAATCCAATTATTTTACTTCAAAGTACTGAAAAACAATAATTATTAGGAAACAGATAGGAAGCAAGGCAATTTGTGTTTAATATAGTAAAATAATTGCCAATGAAAAATATAATTTATCAAAATCTGCATCATCTATATGCAGCTTCTTGTCAGGTTGTAAGGTTTGATTCAAGCCAAAAAAAAAATATCCAAGTAATTTCCAGAAATTCTCACAAGTAAACTCTGGCAAATAAAGCCTTATTCACAACTATGCACACTGACGTAGTAAAATTAATTACTTTCCTTTTTAACCCATTAATAATATGGTTTTCATTCTGGAGAAAGCCCAGAGTTTCACCTTCCTTTGTACTGCAACATTAAACCAAGAAAATTGCCAGTGGCAAAATAAACATAATAATGCTTCATGTAAGGTTTCCAAGATTCTGGTGGGAGCTCTGTACAGAAGTATTTCTGTACTCCGGGTTAAGACATTATGTTATTTAAATATTAATAAAACAGTGATGTAAACCACATTAGAAAAGAAAACAAATCTTTTCAATTAACTTTATTTTTAGAACAAGTCCTAGGATTCTGAATACAGCAGTATTTTCTGAACACAGTGTTTTTCCCTTAAGATTTCTCACTGGCAAGATTCCATAACCTACTCGGTTCAGTGGTGGGAGGTGAACTTTTGTAGAGAGAACAGGCACCTCAGAACACTTCTAAATGGACAGCCAACACATTCAATAGGTGCTCTAATTGTTTAACACAATTAAAATTGCAATCAAAAGTAAAATTTCAATTTCTTTTCATGGCATGAAACACCAAGTTATACGGAGTTCTTTCAAGAGCATTTAGTAAGTTAAACTCTGAGGTATACAGCAAAAAATATTAGCTCACAGCACAAGAAAAATGGGGCTAAGCAGTGCTATACAAAACCTAATTTATTCAGGCAACATGCAATCTGACCTCAACCAGATTCTATTATCACATCTCTGCATGGAAAAAAAAAAAAAAAAAAATTAAAAATCAAAGCTGTTATTTTTAGGGGAAAAAAGTATTTCTTTAAGGTTTCTGGATAATAGCCAGCAGCACAGGGCTACGTCAAGATGATGGAATAACTCAACCTTACATCTCTAAGCATCACGGTCACAGGAAACAGAGGCCAAGGCTAAAATGTGACCCGTTGTGGGAGGATTTAGTTAATCTCAGAGTTTAAGTGGAGCAATTTCTTTCTCAAAAAACCCCAAAACAAAACAAAACAAAAAATCATCAGTAGAGAAGTGCACAGGTCATACTACGTTTGTTTAGTATCCATAAAATATCCACTGCCAATCTCTGTCACACTTCCACATGGGGGGACAATGTGCATGTCTCTTGCATATGTTCCCTCAATGATCAGTCAGGAGTGAGATGAAGCTTTGAACTTCGTTACTCAGGAAAAGCAAATGTCACCAAGAAAACACCGCTCTGTCCACAGTCGAATGGCAAAGACTCTACTGTATTTTTCTTAGAAGCAGGATTTTTCATTCTCATGGAAACACCCACTGCTGACGGACAGCTGGCATTTTAACAGATGCCTTAGTAAAGCTTAAAGCTTAATAGCAAGCTTTTCAACAGAGGATCTGGAAGCGTTTGCTTATACGCATTTACAAATTCAATTAACACCGGATGCGGGGGAGCAAGAACCCCCCTGCATAGTTAGGACAAAGAGCAGAGTCCATGCCTAGCGTAGGGTTAAAGATGAAGGCTGGCAGGCAGGAACCGAAGGCAGCTAGCTGCCAAAACCTCCACTTCTCCACTTTACAAAAACCATTCCTTCTCTGCAGCCGTGCCACTCCCACTGCCCCGTTAACCGAAGGTGCACACGCAGGCAAGCACGAATAGAACGTGGCTCCGTAACGGGAATCATAAATATTGCACTCCCGAAGAATGCACAGCATGTGTAAATACTCCAAAACAAAAACAATCTGTCACTAGTGATATAGAGAGGTTTCCTAGTGGGCAAAATTCTGACACTGCTGAGTCAAACAGGCAAAATGCCAAAGGTGAAGTGAAAAAAGGAAAAATTAAAAATAATTTTAAAAAAAATCTCCCCCTCAAACCCCTAAGCACATCTCAAGTCTATTTAATGCTCATGATTCAGATAATCACGTTTCTGATTACACTGACGCGCCAAGGTTTCCATTCTCAAGTGATAAACTAGAGAAATTATTGATCCCTCTTACCCTGCCCTGGAAAATCCAAGCATGAAAAAAACAGTACTAAAGACCTATTGGAAAAATTCAGTGTTTAGTATGGACCTTTTATTTTTATGGTTGTACCAATAAAAGTGAGGGCAGCAAAAAAGGAGTTGAATTTTTGACACAAATTACTTCAATAAAGAAATATACAGAAAAAATGTAATATTTAACAAAACAGAGCTTAATAATCAGGTACATCACTGAGGACACTTCCCCCAGAAATTCTAGTTGTCCCATACAGACATATCTGGAACCATTACATCAGTGAATAGCCACAGCATTTGACAAGAAGCAAAATCCCATTCAGCAAAGATCAAAGATGGGGATAAATGTCAAAAATAATCATACAAAAAGCTAACTTTTCTACATTGGAAACTATGTATTAGCAGCAGTATACAGGCTACATACCTTACATGCATATATCTCTCTAAGGGGAAGGAAAATAGCAACAGGCATGATACTGGATTTCATCATAGGTCTGGAAGGTAAGCGAACAACTAAAAAACATGGGAACATAGAAGAAAGAATTAATAACCTCTCAAAAAAACTGCCCAAAGGCAAGAGCAATGCTCATACAATCACACTACAAACAGTCCAAGCCTAGAACACACTTTAAGACAGACCTCATGTACAAACGCTTCCTATATATGAAACATTTGAGTAAAACTGCTGACATTCAGCCATGAACATTAATTTCAACACATCCTTGTAATAATTTTCCATATAGTGAAACCACAGAAAAGATAATCTAGAGAACCTGAATGTTATACAAGATTTCAACCTACAGGTGAGTAACAGCCTGAACAAATGCATTATCAAAATTAAAAAAATAAGTAATACAGAAGGATGCAAATGTCTGCACTGCCAACCATCCCAATGTTGTCTAATTGTTCATCACAGCACAAAAGCAAATAATGGGGACAAGCAAAATCAAGGGTTTCCTGAAAATTTAGGGAACCATACTGAAGGTTATGTTCCAAAATTATTTGTTTATTGCTTTTTTCTACAATGGTTTATGCTTCTACAGAAGCACAAGAGGTAAAGGAATACAGTCATAGAAAGTATGCCTGCTATTTTAACATATCTGTAAGTACCACAACTGCTTGTTGCACTTTTGAAAGTACAACCACACCAACTGGCACTGAAGAGAAATGAGGAGTACCTCCTTATAGCTTTCAAATCCTCTTATGTACCAAACATTTCTGAAATCTATGTTCATTAAAACACATTGTCCAACACAAGTTTTAAGAAGTATCTACCCTCTGCTCTCCTCATGTCCACCAGGCATCAATAGGAACATACAGATGCAAACCTTTCTCACAGACACTGTGCCTTTGGATGAAAAGTACCAAAAAAGTGAAAGATTTTGTTCCAAGAAAACCAAAACAAAACCAGAGCAAGATCCTGACAGCTGACAAATACCCTCCATAGACACTTCAGCTGATGGAATAAGAAGTTAATTTTTCTGTCTTGGGACAAAGTAAGTTCTATTTTAAGGTCCAAAAGCATGACTGAAAAAAACCCTCAACACCTGGTTCTTCAGATTCCTCACTTTCCAGACAGTAAAGTACTGTATAGGGGGCTAAAGCTCTGATTCTACAAGTGCCCACGTTGGGCCACATCTGCCTGGTCCAGATGCACATCAAAACAGGCTTGGGATTCCCACAATATCTCAGAAGTGTCTGATCTGGCAGGTGTTGTCAACACAAAAATGCGCAAAACCTACAACCACACCCCCAGGAAAGCACAAAAGAGCCATCACAATCACATATATTGAGGGACATACAGAAGCACTGACAGTCCAGTAGGTCACAGTTCAATGTGCTGTCCCACGACGCCAGACACCCATGATTGCACTCTGTTCTACAGCTGCAGGGGGGCCAAAGCTGTATGTGCCTTTGGAAGAGAGTAACTTCACTAGAAACTATTTGGCCATGAAGCAACTGCCTATAGCAAAGTTGAAGGTGCACCACTTGGTAAAAAATACTTAGCGAAGTCCAAAGGGCTTCTGAAAAATTGAGCGTGATTTCATGAGTCAAAAGACACTTCCCCAGAAAGCATTCTATCACAACAAAGCGCGCAGTTCTACTTCCGGAATTAAATAGAAATACAGTTTTATTTAGATGTATTTAAACTACAAAAACTTGTGAAGTAGCATATCAGCTTTACATCTGTACATATTTGAGTTTCCTGTCACTATTGTTCTTACATGGTCAACATACCGCTTACTTTAAAATAACCACCAGTACCCAAAAATAACTAGTTTTTAATGTGTAATGCTGTATTTGACACTCATTTGTCAATCAATAATCTAGTTTTAGCACATGAGTTTATGGCTTCTCAAGTCTCTTTTAATCTCTACAAGTACTTTGGGTGCTGAAATTTTTCTTTATTTAAAATTAACTAGAGGGGAAAAAAACCCACAATCCCCTTCTACCAGTTTAACACTGTAATATCTAGGCTGCAGACAATCCCAAATAGATGCTTCCCCGAGTAACTGAGCTATTTAATGCCGATGAGAGGATTACATCTGTTTAAGACACAACAGAAGCACATGACACCCTGTGTTATACATCTGGATACTACTGTCATGAACAGGGAAGCAATTCTAAGTATAGCTGCCAAATTCCTCTTTTTTTCCAGCATGAACTCCTAACTGGAATCACAGCTTCTTCCCTTTCTGCATTGATACAGCACTCCCAAAAGCAGACACAGCAATCTGTTATGCCCAGATCTGACTCAAGGTCCTCTCCAAACCAACAGCAAAAAATCCTTTGGTTTTGATGCAAGGAGGAAAGCTGGGTTCTCAAAGAATTCACAGTCCAGTTTCCCTTTAAAGCATCTTTTCATCCCAGGACATACACAGCTATTCACAGCAACCTGTCTCATCTTCCCACATTCCTTTGCAGCTCAAATGTATGAACAAAATCTCCATTTCTGCATGCTCCACTCAGATGCAAATTTGGAAGCACTCCAGAACTTCATGTTAACTCAGACACACATGAAGAATTAACCATCTGTGTTATTCCATCTGTTGCCTACTGTACATTAGACTAGCCCAGAACAGCTTGTTACATCTCACTTTCTTGTGACCTAAAGTCAGAATGATTTTTTTTNTTTTTTTTTTTTTTTTTTGGTTACAAAAAAACAATGCAACAGACTAAAGTCATATGGTTTTCTGGGTTGGGAACAGCTGCTTCTGACAATGTTGCAAACAGATTTTCTTTGGCAAATTACTGGTTGGCAAATCGTGTTTGTTAAATTGTTTGCAGTCTGCAAGAACCAAATAAGAAGGAAGTTGCATACACTAGACAAAGAAATGTAAAAATAATTGCATTTAAAAAAAACCTCTTATTTTGTACCTCTTTTTTTAAAAAGAGACAGAGACAATAGACCTACTACACTGTACATTCAATAGCAGTTTACATGTATAAACTCTTAAGAAGTAAAATAATATCTATCCTCTGAAATATGGTTCTCAAACTTCCTTCCAAACAACAAGCAACCAAGGCCAGAATGTCAACCGTAAATAATTAGGAAACATACAGTTATGTTTTTATTTCTTTAACATTTCTGTCAGGGATAGTCATTCAGGACTGTGGTATCTTGGCTTTCACTTGTGTTATAGACAATAAAATGCTGATATATTTATGTAAAAGTTATTCTCAGTAGAATCAGACCTGATCCAAGAACATAAGAATGTCAAAAGTTGTTATTCTATGGCATTTGGTCTTCAGGAACAAAAGTTTCACAAAGAGACTACGCAAACAGTTTCTATATTCTGCACCTGTTTTTCTTAGCTTATCTTTATCACAATCTTTCTAAAAATAACACCTTACACCTCTTACAAATGCTCACATCTACAACTGTGAGTCAATTTAGAGGCTTCAGTGGCTCTTTGATAATGTCACCTTACAAAAGAGGAACCTGAAAGACAGAGTGGATGGAAACAATTTACACGCTGCCCAATCTTATGTCAAAACTGAAAGTAAACTAATGACTACAGACTTCTTATGGGGTATAAACTGTATAATTTCAGTATAATAATAATATATTTTCAGTACAGTACTGAAAAACTATGAATTTTACAAAACTGTGTAAGAAGCCCATCAAATCCAACGTGGCAGAGGCATGACTTGTGATTCAGGAACAGGAGCTCAGGTCCCACTTCCTATAGGCTTCTTGATGATTGCATTACGTAACTTTTCACTTCTCTTTTATACCTTCGTTTGAGTGTTGAAGATAGCAAAAATACTTTTTTATTCATAGAACAGGGAAAAGATAAATTTAGTTATTTTGATGATTCATTCAGATACAATAGCCATGGGAGACATTCTAACACCCAGAATGTAAGACAGGCAGATGTTATTGGCAGAAGTTTCAAACAATTCCCTTGGAATATAAATACATATGCAGTCTTTTGAACGATCAGAAGGGAGCCATCTATCCTTTCAAAGAGCATTCACATCAGATGAGAAGTGAAAAGACTGTATGGCATCATGAATTGAACACAGTGTTAAATAGTACCTTGTCCTATTCAATGTTTTTCATATATCTTCCTAAACAATTTAAGAAAGTTGGTTTTTATGTCTATGTTCTGGGAATCAGTTCAGTGCCTGCACATATGACAAAAGCTTCTTAATTTACTACATAGTCTACCCATGTGGGAGCATTGCTTACCTTTACATAAGGGAGAAAGTATAACTGTAATCAGAGACTTTTCAGAGTACATTACACAGTTTATTTCTAAATATACAACCCTTCTGTTTGTGTTTAAAAAATTTTACACAAAGCAGACAATTTTCATCTGAACTGTTTACACGAAGAGTACAATTTTAGCTGCAGGACCCCCAGAAAGAATGTTTTGAGACTGTTTAGATTAATACCTGCAAAGCTGTTCAAATCTAAACAGAAATTAAAAATTATAATGAGGACAGATAATCTAACCTAGGTAATATATGGAACCAAGTTCAGATAGACAGAATCTCGGTGTTTTAATCCAAAGCAAAGCATCAAGTACCTGACTTAGGGATTTTCCCAGTAGTACTTTCATCTTAAATTAAAGGGTTATCTGCACTTCAAAAGTGCAGTCACTCAACCTGCAATACAGTCATCTGAATTTACAGGGTTTTTACTATACAATATTTCAATTTTTACACATTGTTATAACGATTTTGAAAATGGATTTTGGCACCGAAGCACCTTCACCAACAACTTCAGCAAAGCCAGTATTTATGTCTAACTGTCCTAAAGTAATGGTTGGTTATTTGTCAAGTCCTCCAACTACCAGACTTCATGTTTTTCTGACTAGCTGGACAGCCCAGCTTTTTACCTGAATATTATAAAAGCTAGAGAACTTATGCATTGTATTAGGTCATCATAGACCCAAGATTAGCTTGAACACTCCAGAAGAGAGGAGTGAGAATGTGGGGGAAACAGCCCAGCAGACACACCCAGGTCAGTGAAGAAGCAGAGGGAGGAGATGCTCCAAGAATCAGAGCTGAGATTCTCCTGCAGCCCCTGGTGCAGACCATGGTGAGGCAGCTGTGCTCCTGCAGCCCATGGGGATCCATGGGGGAGCAGAGATTCACCTGCAGCCCGTGGAGGACCAGAGCAAGTGGATGCCCTGTGACCCAGTGGGAAGCCCACACTGGTGCAGGCTCCAGGCAGGACCTGCCACCTCATGGAGAGAGAAGCCCATGCTGGAGCAGGTTTCCTGGCAAGACTTGTTACCCCGTGGGCGACCTATGCTGGAGCAGTCTCTTCCTGAAGGATAGTCTGTGGAAGTGACCCAAGCTGCAGCAGTTCTGAAAAACTCTGTAAATCTCACATAAAGCTTTCTAATATTCCACAATGCACACACCAGTGTAGGCAGTGTTGCCAATAAGGCTTCACACACAAGCAAAGCAAGATACTTCCTGGCAAGGGATCCTCAGAAAGAGTCCTTTTGGCTCTCAAAACATTCATTAAACAGCTCATTATGCTACCCATCTTTCCCAATATCCACAGACTTGGATTCCTTGCTCTTAGAAAAATCTCAACAAAACAGAACAAAAAAAAAACCAGAAGGCAGGTAAAGGCAGATTAGTGCGCAGCCCTCAAATACCACTTAGTTCACTTTTCCATTTTGCAAATGCACATTCCATTCTAATTCCACAACTACGTTGCAGCACCATTCTCCCACCCATGTGTCCTCACAAAAAGGCTACAGAAGCATAATTTTGTCACTACAAAGGAAATATAAACCATTCAAAAATTTCACCTTGAGATTCCTTCCCAGGAAAAGACATACTGATACTGCCAATAGAATTGGAAAGCTCAGCTTTAATATCTTAGCAGTAAAACTTTCCGTATGGTACTCCAACTTGCGACCAGGAAAGAAAAGTATCCTTTGATAACAATGCAGACTTCCTCAATACAGTAGCTCTGAATTTCCACCTATCAACATTTAACCAGGTCAACTATTCATCAGAAGCACACAGAAAGTAAATTAGACATGTCAAGGTGAAAAGCTTTATGCTCCTTGTCTGCCTCAAGGCACTAATGGAGAGCCTGCTTCTGTATTTCTAAGGCCTGATCAGGATTCTGGGAAAGTGTTTCTTGTATCTGTGAAAGTCATCTCACGTTTTCAGAACTACCTACTCACTAAGAGTAGAACTCCAAAGCAGCATCCACTGATCAACTGCAAGTTTTCTGCCAGTCCCCTGCTGCTCTGGTTCTGAGTGCACAAGTCTCACAGTAGCCTGGTTAAAATCAGCACTAAGGAGATAAATTTCTGGGAACTTTTCAGCCCTGATGGCTTTTTACCCACTTTAGGTTCTTTGTCTACCAGCCAACATATTCTACATTGATGTCTTAAGCATAGATTGAAATTTTTATAAGGTGGAATCTCATTTAAAGTGCAAAGTAAACCCTAATTTGTATCTCGCCAAGAATGCATTTAAGACACATAAGTTCTGTTCAGTATTTTCACTAAGATGAAATATATTGAAATGAACCAAATTTAAACTTAATTGAGCACAGGATTGATCAAATTCAACTAGACTGTTTTAAAATGCTGTTTTGCATTTATCTCTACAAGCTGTCTACAAGTGCAGACACTGGGACTTTATACTTCTGTGATTTCATTTCCGTTTTTTGTTTGTTTGTTTGTTTTCTTTGTGCACAAAAGGAAAAAAAAGGGATCAGATTTAGTTTTAATGAAGTATTGAAAAAAATTATGGGATATGGGATAATGATTTTAAATTAAAGACTAGATTTAGATTAGAAATAAAAAAGTAATTTTTTACAATGAGGGTGATGAGACACTTCTCAGGTTTCCCACAGAAGCTGTGGATGTCCCATCCCTGTAAGTGCTCGAGATCAGGTTGGATGGGGCTTTGAACAACCTGCTCTAGTGAGAAGTATCCCTGCTTATTGCAGGGGGGTTGGAACTAAGTGATCTTTAGAAGATCCCTTCCAATTCAAACAAAATCACTCTATGACTCTATAATTCTCCTAAAACTGGTTCAAGACCTAACTAATTTCTCCATGACACATAACCATGGAAGGTACAGTCTACACACAGAGAGATGAAGAGATTGATCAGAGTGAGAAAGGAAAGGTAAAATCAGGCCAAGGAGTCTTTCAGACCTGAAAACCCATTCCAAGGATCCCCAAGAAAAATTTTGTAAGATGTTTTTGGATTCACTGGTTGTTTCAAAGACAGAAAAAAAGGGCTAAGTCTAAAATTTATGTTTTCCCCTTAAAAGCATTGACAAATTGTCTTCAAAATCCAGTAGAAAGTTGAGCTACTTTTTAACAAAATAGATTCCATAGAAAACATTAATGCAAATAACATATAAGAATGTTTACCACTGTCTGACCAATCTATAAAGCATCATATAAAAATTGATTAACTCAAGAAGGAGTGGCAAAACTTCTTCCCACACTACATTTTATCAAAACACAAGGCTTATTTGCATTTGGACCATGGAGTGTGGACTGGACGTCACCACCTTTTTTACGTACTCCAGACTGTCACACAAAATGTTTCAACCATTATATACCTCCCGCATTAATGCTGAATACAAAACAGGATGCTTTGTATTCAATACTGTGTGGTGAAGTTTTCATGTTGTAGGACCAGGCATAGTCATCCCAGGTCTACGAAAAAGGCATAACAACTTCCAGAACAATTCATGTGGCACCCAGCAAGACAGGGATCAGTTCTGTGTTGTGAGCCACTTCTGGCCACCCCTCTAAATATGGGAAGGGCTTCAGAGATTCTAGATGCCCAAAGAGAGCCATCACAGTGACTGATCTCACAGAAGAAATCAAGTCCCTGCGAAGTGCAGCAAATTGAGTACTGACCCATAAAAGGTAAAAACAACAGAGGAAACAGGCATTACTATTTAATCATAATATCTGGTCCAGAACAGTATGTGAAGTTAACTGGGACCTCTTCATATATGTTTTTGGCAAAACTTCAAAATCTCAGAACTTTGTTAGCATCCACCAGCAGCCCTGACGTATACAAAACCTTCATTCCCAAACCTGCACCTAGTAAGGCAGCTATGACAATGCGAGGCTTAAACTTCACTACCTACAGCCCCAGGTTGCCAGGCAAGAGCAGACAACTGAAAAAGCCTGTGAGAGTCTACACATTGATGCAGTCAAGAAAATCATGTTGAACTGCGATAATTTCTGTGGTCAGCACTACCAAGGTGAAATCAATTAAAAGACATTCTATATATACACACATTATGAGCTTGAAGTCCTTTGTTTCAACCTCAATTAAGCTACCAGTATCTCCCTTTTCAAATACTTGTCTGACATTGCCCTTTATTCATATAATTCTAAGGAAAAATCTCTTTTAGTTAATATTTATCCTGGCTAAAAATAAATGAGCACTTAATTCTCAGCTGTTTCAAGCTCTAATTAAAACCAGTTCCACAGCCAGACACAGACACTATGCTAAGAAGAAACAGCCTTAAGTAACACAATGTTCATTGTTAAAGAAAGTGGTTCATAAGCAATTATATCTTGTCAGCTCTAGCAGTTAATCTAACCTCTTCAGTGACACCCAGTTATTTTCACACTCAACATCCTGCCACGAACCAGTAATTATGGCCTGTACTTGTTATCTCTGCTGACACTGACTTGCAGACTACAGAGACATAGGCAAATGAGCTTATAACCTTAACATAACCAAAGGACACTAAAGAGGTTATTTTTTGCAACATGGCATTTATTCCTGAAATTGTTTGGCCATTAAACAATGATTGTTTCATAATTTCATCTAATTCTAACCAAGACTCTGCTTCAAATGGAAAGCTTTTCCACAGGATCTTTTTTTTTTTCCTATTTGCAGCAAGTCATTAAAACAAAATTAATACATGATGAAAAAACTGCAGTGAAGAAAAAAAAACCAACCCTGTAGCTCTTCTTTTGCTCCAGGGAGATTAAGATTTCTCATGCTGGAGAAGGGGGAGAAGGGAAAATTAAAGCTGGCAAGCAGTGGCTGCAGAAGCAGACTGCAAACCCCTTCACTTATCTTTCCAAAAACAAGTGGCAAAAGACATCAGTTCTTAATGTTTGCTTGCGATATGATAAAATTCATGACAGAAAGTCAACAATAATCTTTGAGAAGTCAGGGAAATATACCTCAGGAAGACCAAGGAGAAAAACATCATCCTTGTTGTTAAAAAGAGGGTAAAGGAAGAGATAAAGAATAATGATAAAATTATTTTTCATAGTAAAATACAGGAAAATACAGAAAAAACAACATGTTCTAAAACTTTTTGACAATCCTTCATGACAGAAGTTAGTCTTGCATAGTTGTAAAAGTGGCTGGGAAACTTTACTTGGGGAAAATATAAATGGAAAAATGACTTAAAAAAAAGTAATATGGGTTACTTACGATCTCTAAGAGTTTGAAGGTCATAACTGAAAAATGTATTCTCACAAGTGCCAGTATCAGCAGGTATTGGAACAGATTTTTCAATTAAATATTGAAATGTCAACAGTAAGTATAAGCAAAATACACTATAGTGTCTATCATTCTACAGACTTGCCTGAGAACACAAGATATAAGCTGTGCCTGCAGAGATTGCAGAAGAATTTAAGGACTTTAAACACTAAAAGAAGGACCTGAAGACCTGTCATGATCCTATTCACCTGCTGTGTACAGTTGATTGTTAAGAGGCAGAGACTTATTGTATTACATCAACAAAATTAATTTGGTATCTCATCTGTGATTTAAATTATTTTCCTTGGAGAAAATATTGGCAGATGATAAGCCAAGCCATAATACAGCAGATTTTAAAATGAATGATATTTCATGTAGTTACTCAAGTTAGAGTTAGAAGTAGTGCTACTTTGCACATAATGTCTGGTCCTGCAATTTTGCCAAAGTAAGGTACATCTTTGGAAAGTTGTGCTTTAGTTTATTGACTAAAGTTTCATGCAAGTACGTCATGTATATCCAATTTAACACATGTAACTGATATCTAAACAAGTCTGAAAGTTGTACCCTGGATCATGTTAAGTACCAGAAGAATTTTGTGTTCTCATGAAGCAGATCTTCCTGATCCATTTGGTCAGAAAACCAACTAATCTTCCTCTAAAAGACATGACAAATTTGTATAAAGTCTATCCAACAGAATATAGTTACTTAAATTTTGCTGATTCAGCCATCTGCAAAAAGGCTCAAGTGTTTAATGAAGAAAATATACAATATTACTAAACAAAATTAAGCTCTAAAACATAACCCTAATCCCAAACATATTTCATTAATGCACTTGTCCTTTTGTCCTGTGGCTCAGTGATGTTATCAAAGGTTTAGTTCCAAAGGACCAGGTCTCTTGGTTACCAAACTACAAAATTTAAAACTTTTCTATTCCACCTTTCATTTTCCTTTCCCATATCCACACTCTGTAGTTTGTCTATTACCCTTCAGTGCCTAAATTTCTACTGAAAGGAAGCTCTAATTCAGCCAAGAGAACTGAAAGAATTTGGACACTGCACAGATGAGAACTCATTACATGAAAACCATTCAAGAGAAAGACATTAATTGCTTTCTCACTTTCGCTTATAATGAATAAGTTTTCCAATGTTCAGTTAAGGTGCCACACACAAGGGCATATCTGAAAAAGCAAATTCTATTTTAAATTAGATTAAAACTTATTTATCCTCTCAATAAAATGGGGAGGGGGAAGGGGAGAGGAGGATTCACGAAGGAAATAAAGAAACATGAAGACAATGTTCTTCCCCCTCTGCATCTTCAGGCTATGGGATCATTCTTATTATAGAGTAAGTAACCAAATTCCAAGAGGTTTATAAACAAATTTAGTCTAGTCAAATAATAAATGGTGGTTCAGCAGCTAAACAGGTTTGGATATCCATGTGCAGCTTGGAGAACTGCCTCACAAAACAATTCTTCACAGTGCAATGTCCCAAGCACAGATATTTCACTGGAAGAGCAGAAAGGAACTAAATCAAAGCATGATTTCAAGTATTTATTATCTTTTTTCTTCCAAAGAAATTTTCTTTTATTTTCTTTTGCTAAGCAAAAGACCTCTTTTCTAAAAATCAACTGAATATAGACAAGAGAAGGATCAATCCTACAATACAGGGCACACTCTGGAAAATCCTGAATACCATCCCCATTCTCCACTAAACAGAGTGAGGAGGTTATGAGTTTGTAACAGGAAGCTGCTCATCCCTGTTAGGAGGAGACTGCCTAAAAACAGGTAATGTCTTCTTCACAGAATAAGCAGTAGATAAAAAGTCTGTTTAGGGAAGACTTTAGTAGATGTACTTTCCCTTCATTCCTAAAGCTCTCTAGGAACAAAACAACAAAAAAAAAAACAACAAAAAAAAATCTCCACAACATGTGAGTAGAGAGAGCTGAGCTATAAATAGAAATTTTTCCTACTAAAATTATTACTAGAATTTCTTGGTAAAGAGCTTTAGCTGGAAGACTGAGAGAAAGTTTGATACAATCCCCTTGCAGCCTGCAAAATATCCACTTCTAGGCAGATTTAATACAACACCAAAACCAAATAGAGACACTGTCTCCTGAAATAAGACAGGCCACAGAGACATCTAATTATACTCTGTAGCACTTTACTATTTACACAAAACAATTAAAAAAAAAAATAAATAAATAAAAATCCACTCTCACTTTTCTTACAGGAAATTAAAAGCCCTAATTACACAATCAGCATTAGCAACACAAATGGTACTATTTGGACCATGAGACGCATTTTACAATTATAAGGGAAAAAAGAGAAGCAAAGAAACAAAAATTTATACTGGCTCTATCTCTATTTCAAAAATATTGTCACATTACATTCACTGAACTATTTTTTAAGTGACAATGTCAAGCACCAAGAAACTAAACCAGAATAGTTTGGTTGAGCAATCATTATTTAGCTCTGTAAATAACAAAAATATTTTTACAGATCTGCAATCACAAAATGATACACTATTTCTTTCCACTGAAGCCTCAACTCCAGGCAGGTGAGACAGTGAGAAGGATATAAGCTGCTCAAAGAGCAAGAAAATCATGTATTTATTTTTATCCTGATCATTTGGGGAGTGCTAGACTAGCCAGCCTTCCTCTTGGCTTCAGAACTGTTAATTTCCTTTTAATAAGACACTTCTCATCATCACATCATTCAAGCATCAGTGCATGTTATCTTCTTATCTGCCCTGTGGAATAAGAACATACCTTTCCCCTTGTATAAATAAGGGCAGTGAATCACTGATGGAGCTGGGGACAGAACTTCAGAACTTGTCTCCAGTCACAAATTTGCAGATTGCTCAATCCTGTAGATCACAGATGGGCTTACCATGTAATGTTCCCATGTACCTCAGGAGAAATGGTAAGAGTCCAATTCTGCCATAAATAGCAACCAAAAAGGGGACAACTTGCAGTGTTAATGGCCATCCATCCTAAAGTTGCTTCAGCTAATTCTTTAAAGAGGAAGCAAGGCTCATATAAAGCCTCCTCTATATATCACTCATCCAATTCTTAAGGTCAGCCTTCCTACCCTTGTCATCTCTGGCTTCCCTACACACATGGTGAGACATGGCACTTTCAGACTTCAGCCCCAGCATGTTGCCCTCACTCTTAGCAAACTTCTTGAGTCTTGTGCATCTGTCGGAATGTATTGTAATACATCCACGTATTGTAAAATAAAATAAAGTAAAATAAGTAAAACTTCTTCTTGGAGATTCTACTTCCAAGTGATACCATTTCCTCCCTCCTTCACTGCAGAGCACCATACACTGCTGACAGAAGGTGTGGGACCAGATTTTGATAAGAATATTTGTGCTCAGGCAGTGTTTTGACAAGCTGCCAAAATTCTGCAGACAACAAAAGCAACAACAGAAAAAGAGTATCTGTTTTCCATCTTTTGTAACGTAGCTAAAAAAATACTCTAGGATTTCAAGCAACAAATAAAAAGCACTTTTTTTGGCTTTGCAGTTACCTCTGCTGATTTCTAAACACCTACAGTAAATAACAGGCTTAATAGAATAGAGGTACAAAACCCTTTATTAATGAAAAGTGTTAGACAACCTAGACTAGAATAAAAGGATGCCAAGTGCAGACTCTTGATACCCTTAAAAAATAATTAAAAGTGTAGTTCATCAGACAGCAGCAGTAGCCATGGGGCAGATAATGTGCAAATCCCAAATTCACCTCAGTGAAATGATACTTCCACATCTGTGCAATGTTGACCTCATTTCTTCCTTTCCCATCTCATACTGTTTCTGGTCTACCAACTACGTGCAATTAAAATAAAGTTGCCTGAGGCTGTATCGCTTCTTGCATATGGTCGATTTTTTCCCCCAAAAAATAAGGCAGGGAAAGCAGAGGGAACCAGATATGAAAGAGACACAATCTCTGAACTGGTAGCTACTAAAAGTGCACTCACTGCCACCGAAAACCAGCAAAATTTTGATCCCGAGTGTTGAACTACAAAGGAAACTGCACATGTCCATGGAGGTTTCTATGGAAAATATTCTACAATGCGGCTTCAAACAGCTTGGTGGGGTGGGGAGGAGGAAGGGAGAGGGGGAAGGCAGGGAGGTGTCACACACAGTCAAAGTCTTCAAACTTTATGTAACACGTGACACGGAAATCTCCTTGTTCTTGTGCCCAAAATATTATACCCAGTGAGAAAGCAACACGTCTTCTCTCCAGAAAATGTGGACTATACAAGCTGATGATTAATTGTTTCAAAAACCTGTGTGACTGACTTTTCAGTAATCCTGTCAAATCATCCTCTTAGCATTACAAAACATCCACACAGAGGCACCTTTTTTCAAAGCTTTCATTATTTAAATGTTTTCAACAGGTTTGATTTGGCTTCGAATTGTGGGGAATTCATTGCTCTGAAATGTCAATGTAGCATTAGACTGTCCTAAACCAGACAGCACTGTTGCTAATGACTCAAGAGGAAGTTGTGGTCCTTTGCACATCTAGTCATATTGTGGGACAAGGACAAAATGCACATCTTTAGCCTAGAGTCCTCTTGAAATTCAAGCATTTTCCCCCCAATGTCTGATTAGCTACTAGAATTAAATTTATTTTGCTAAGCATAGAGAGATGGCAGTCTCTGATACAGCTATAACTTGGTCTATTAAAGTCTTTGCGAACTGCAATCAAGGTCTCAGCTGTCTCTAAAAATAAACTAGAGATGTTGAATATCCAGTTGAATAAGACAAGGGACAATGGCTTTAAACAGAAAGAGAATAGGTTGAATTAGATATGAGGAAGAAATTCTTTACTGGGAGGGTGGTGAGGCACTGGAACACATTGCTCAAAGAAGTTGCTGATGCCCCACTCTTGGAAGCATTGAAGGCCAGGTTGGATGGGGCCCTGATCAACCTGGTTTAGTGTAAGGTGTCCCTGCCCATGGCAGAGGGGTGGAACCAGATGATCTTTAAAGTCCCTTTCAACACACACCATTCTGTGATTCCACGCAACAGGAATTGCAGAGCAAAGAAGTGACGCAGCTGGACACAGACATTATGTGGAAGTGGAGAAATGCAAATAGGTGCTCCCCCTAGGGCAATCAGTGGCCCACACGTAATGGTGGGGAGAAAAAAAGGGGACTAGTATGTCAATTGTTCCTCTCATAAATATTCCCCAGCAGTGGTTTGATAGATTTTCTTTCCCATACACTATGCAAGAGAAAATCACCTCTCATTTTTCACATCAAGCACAGAAATAATTTAGTCAATAGATTATTCAGTCACAAAAAAGACCCAGGCTCTTTCTCTAGACTAATACACCCAAGAAAAAAAAAACTAGCTGATGTTTAACTGTGCTTTCAACATGTTCTGAAGAATACAGTTGAATGCTCTTTTGGATGGATGGGATGGGATGAACTCTACTAACATGGCAAAGTTGGAAGATGTTATTTCACCCTCTGCCATCACTTAATTAGACTTCTCTCTATTGTTGAAAGCTGTAAAACTTTTTTCTCTAATGACTTTCATTTTGTGAGTCATTAGGCTGCTTCCTTTGCAATTCAGAATCCTACTTGTGATTGTACCATAGGTCTGACTTGAAGCAATATGATAAAAATCATAGAATGGAGTAGGTTGGAAAGGACCTTAAAGATCATTCAGTTCCAATCCCACTGCCATGGGCAAGGACACCTTCCACTAGATCTGTCTGGCCTTGAATACCTACAGGGATGAGGCATCCACAACTTTTCTGGACAACCTGTGCTAGTGCTTCACCATCCACATTTCTAACGTCTAATCTAAACCTGCGCTTTTTCCATTTCAAACCATTGCCTCTTGTCCTGTCACTCTCTGCCTGTATAAAAAGTCCCCCTCTCTCCTTCTTATAAGCCGCTTTAAGGTGCTGGAAGACTACAATAAAGTCTCCCAGGAGCCTTCTCTTCTCTGTGCTGAACAACCCCAGCTCTCACAGCCTATCCTGTTGTAAGGGAAGTCTTCCATCTTCATGGCTCTCCTCTGGACCCACTCGAAGAGGTGCACAACTTTGTGCTGAGCACCCCAGAGGTGGATACAGCACTCCGGGGAGGGTCTCACAAGGGCAGAGGAGAGGGGGAGAAGCACCTCTCTCGACCTGCTGGCCACACTGCTTTTGATACAGCCCAGGATGTTGTTGGCCTTCTGGGCTGCAAGTGGACAGTGCTGGCTCATGTCCAGCATCTCATGTCCAATTTTTCACCCACAACAATCTCCAAGTCCTTCTCTGCAGAGCCGCTCTCCGTGACTTCTCCCTGTGTGTACTCATATCTGAGGTTGCCGCAACGCAGGTGCAGGACCTTGCACTCGGACTGTGTGAACAAAGCACCCCTCTCTTGATACCCTTTTGTTCTCCTTGCAAAAGCTGATGCAGGTAGAAGGCAGCACTGTGGGATCTGTCCCAGCCAGTCCCCCTAGCCTACCTGGGTAGACAGCGGAGAAAAGGTTAGAAAACCCTTTTCTTTGAGATATTTATATACCATATATATAAGACATTCTTTGATATAAAATATTTGTATTATATAATTATATGTTTTATCCTGAAGTGTCTAAACCAGACCAGATATCACCCTAATGATGCCCATTTCTCTCCACTGATTATAAAGTGGAAGTGACTGGCCCAACATAAGAAAAGATGAATATTAGCTGTGACTGACATTTTTGCTGGTCTAGACTCATTTCTGCTTTGCCTTTTTTATTGTGTTTGCTTTTCTTTGCCAATTCTCTCTCTGACTTACAAACTTCAATATCTATTTTCCACCACCTGATATTCATGCAAATGGCAGTTGAATTCTCTGCATGAAAAATACCACATCTTAGTTAAATAAAATAAAACAAGCAAACAACAAACAATCAAACACAAACTACCCTCATCACCACCCTCAACCCAACTCATGAACACAAAAGCTAATTATAAATGTAACATTTAGATGCAGATGTTAGGTTACAGTAAACTTCAGGATTTATTTTGATCAAGGCAAATGAAAGCCAGTTCTGACAGTGAAAATCCAAGCAGATGACTTGTTTTTGCAGAATTCTGTCTGCATACAAATTGCCAAAAAGATTGATCATGCACCCAATGCAGGGATTAGAGTCACTGCAAAACAGTGATAAATAAATAAAAGGATCTAGGTTTTATTTATTACTACACACTGTAGTTATTCATCATTAGATTTCCAACTCCTGGGATATTTTCATGTACGTTATACAGGTTCATTTCTCCTTGGCTTCTAGATTGCCTGGCTACTTCCTCCCTTTGAAGATGAATAAGGAAAATGATCCATAGGAAAGACCAGACTCAAACCACTTATCTCTCACATTCTGCTTCTTTAATGAAGTCTATTAAGACTGAGACTGAAGCAGCTGAAAATAGTATTTGTAGTTATCTTAGTGGTCAGGCCTCAGCAAATTGCAAACGACAACTGTAAGTTGTTTTTATCTGAGGCCTCTACATTTTCAAAAGCGGAATTCCCACATTTGATGGTTAAAGACAATGAAAACAGGAAGGGGAGAATATCATGGTCATCCACAAAAACACACACACAGAATTAACAGAACTAAGTGAGACCTCCCTGAAAAAAATTATTTTATATTCCTTTATATATGCTTCAGTGCTTAAATCAAATATATCTGAATTATTTTTAAGAAAAAAAAAACAAACCTGCTCTAAAAATCTCAGTAACAATAATTCTGAAGATTTGGAAATCTAAGATTAATTTGGTCAATGATTAAAAATACATTCTCTGATTTGTTGCACTTTCTCATCATTAGAGCTATTACGTGGGCCAAGCAAATGAGCTGATGGATTGACTATTTAAAGCAATGCAATTTTAAATTCTTTTCAAAATGTACAGTCATATATCTAATCAAGCCAAGAATCTCAAGTACTCCTTCTGTTGGGGACAGTCAACCTTAGTCTCGTGCTTCAGATCACTGAAGGCAAGTTTAAGAGATTTTCTGGCCTTCACACACCATCACATGCTGGAAATACAGTTGTACGCTCAAAAGAGAAGGTATCTGCACATCCAATATATGAGAGTAATGAAGAGACACACGTAAAAAATCTCAGTCCGGTTCATTTGGTAAAAGCTGCATCTAGCAGGATGTTTAAAAATGAACTGTTTGTTCCTCAAAGTAATTCACTGAAACATTAAAGCAGAGTTTTAAAAATAGCTTTTTCTAACATTCAAGAATTTACATTTTAATGTCACTCTGTATTTACAAGCAGCTTTTCTACCAAAACATCAATTTGACATTAAAAAAACATTCAGATCAAAGGAATGATGTGTAGAATAATCACTGAGCATCAGTGAGCAGAAATTAATTTTAAAAGTAAGTCTGTTTGAATATTTTAGCAATTTAAACATGTATTTTTTTCTTAGAAAAAAGTCACATGGATGACTCCTCCAGATGCTACCAGTTGTTAGGTGAAAGTATCTGCAGCTGTACACATACAAAAGTAACAAGAAAAATTAATACAGAAGACAACAGAGAAACAGATCACTTATAAGCTTGAGTTTAATATCTCTGACTAATGCTAGAAATGCACATACTGCCTTACAGTTCTTAATTGAGCCAACCAAAACAAGCAAAGATAAAACCGAGTTTTTAAAGGTTTGGGTTTTTTCCCCTTTAATAGTTATCAAGGTAGATTATGAGCAAAGTAAAGGAGCAAAATCAAGGTAGAATATAAGCAGTATCATTCAGTAGACTATAAGCGCAATAAAACTGAGATGATCAGAAATACACAACACTGATTATCTTCTCATATCACCCAGAATACACTGCACAATGAATTTAAATTAAATCTGAGCCAGAAATCAGACCAAAGTTTACATATCTTTTAACTCAGCACACAATTGGTTTTGAAAAGGATCGTGGGCTGGAGGTTAAAGGTGTTTTAGATGGAAAGCAGGCACAATGCTAAACTGTGAAGATCAGTCTGGACTGTGAGGAACACTGCACTAATGACCTCACAAAAATGCTACAGTAAAGACTTGTTTCATAAACGTATGTCTTAAAATTATTTGAGATAACCAATCAAGTTGATACATGAAAAGGAAATGTCCATTTATCAGTCTGATTACCCTACTTAACTGACTCCATCACTGGATCTTGTATAGGTATTCATCAGCAGTTTGTTTAAGAAAAGGCATTTGCCCTCAGACCCACTTGAAAAGTTTTAATATTTTCTTACAGTGAACTGACAGGATCCCAGTTAATGCAGCAAGATCATTCAAAGCCATGATTCTGTTTACTCTCTCCCTTCCAGACTCAAATGAAAAGCTAGCCCGCGGTTCTCATATGAAACTAGCTATTCAACCCTGAAAACAGATGGAAAATTGGTTATTACTGAGTAGTATCTAAGCAGATTCTTATATATAAGATATATGCATCTACAAGGAACATTCAGAAACTAAGGGGACAGGTATACCTCTGATAACTCAGTCTCAACCACACACACACACCAAAAAAACCCTAACTGAAGGCAAGATGCTGGAAATGGATAATTAGAAAATAACCATGATCCAGAAGATGCTGTCAACTTTCAGCTGTAGTGACTCACAGAATACGGACAGAAAGCAGTCAACCTTATCCACCAATTACACATCTGTTTAAAAACTATAATGAAGACATGGCCTTTCTAACCAACATTAATGTCCAAACAATTTTCTCCTCTTTGAGATAATGCAGGGATGCCACTACATGTCGATTCATCTCAATGACTTTTTGGAGTGAAAAAGAAGAGTGGAGAAAACACAGAACAAAAAAGTCCTCTCATGCTTCTCTGCTGGCAAAACATGTCAAAGACTCCTAATGCCCCTAAATTCTCTAAAGATTTCCATGCATGCCTAATATACACATTTAGTATGCATAGATGTATATACACGTATACACGTGTATATGTCTATGTATAAAAAGCAACAAGTATGTATATTATATTTTAAAAATCTCAAAAAATAGCAAATATCTATAAAAGCTAATATGCTGGTCTGTATCATTTGAGATAATGTTCTACACAGTAGCTGGGAAGGTGGTAAGCCTCAGGTTTTTTCTGAAAACAGCATTAACACAGGTATATTTTTGTTACTGTTGAGCAGTGCTGACACAACGTAAAGGCCTTTTCTGCCTCTCACCCCATCCCAACACAGAGAGGGCTGGAGTGCACAAGGAGCTGGGAAGGGACACAGCCAGAACAGCTGATCCCAACTGGCCAAAGGGATATCCCATAACATATAACAGAATCACAGAATATGTATGGTGAGCTGGAAGGGATCCCCAAGGACCATCTAGTCCAGCTCCTGGTTCGATGGTGGCACAGCACCATCCCCAAGAGTCACACCATGTGCCTGAGAGTATTGTGCAAATGCTTCTTGAATTCTGTTAGGTTTGGTGCTGTGACTGCTTCCCTGGGGAGCTGTTCCAGTGCCCAACCATCCTCTGGGTGAAGAACTTTTTCCTAATATCCAACGTAAACCTTCCCTGACACAACCTTAGGCCATTCCCTTGGGTCCTGGCACTGGTCACCACAGAGCAGAGATCAGTGCCTGCCCCTCCTCCTCCCCTCCTGAGGAAGCTGTAACTGCAGTGAGGTCTCCCCTCAGTCTCCTCCAGGCTGAACAAACCAAGTGACTTCAGCTGCCCCTCAAGGCCCTCCACTATCTTTGTTGACATCCTTTGGATGCTCTCTATTGTGTCATGCTCAGCATAGAGAACTGGGGGAAGAAAGAGCGAGGGGCAGAAATTCAGAATGATGGTGTTAAGTGACCATTACATGTGATGGAGCTCTCCTTTCCTGGAGATGGCTGAAAATCTGCCTGCCCACAGGAAGTGGTGAATGAAATCCTTGTTCTGTTTGTTTGTGTGCACCTTTTGCTTTACCTTTTAAACTATTTTTGTCTCAACCCATGAATTTTCTCATGTTTAGCCTTCTCATTCTCTTCCCAGTTCCACTGGACAGGAGTAAGCGAGCGGCTGCACGGTGCTCACTTGTTGGCTGGGGGTAAACCAGGACTGCCACTGCAAAAAGCAGCCACTAACGAGCACTAGACTCTAATAGGCCAGCAAGCCTCATGGCAAAGAAGAGAAGCCTGCCAATTAACAGCAAAACAGAAATATGAGCTATAAAGTCAATCTAGCACAGTCCTGTCAAATCTGTTGTCATCACCAACACTTCAAGCTCCACACTGGGCACCAAAAAGCAGTCTATCTATCCCAGCCAAAAGCAGCACAGCTATGCATATTTTGTATATATTTCTGTCTATGTGAAGATGCATATCAATGTATTTACATACATGCACACACACACACAAAAATCTCAGTCACAGCTCTTCCTCAAAATTTGCATTCCAAGAATAAGGTAAAGTTTGGCTGAAGAGAACCAGATAATAAATAAATGCATACATACATAAATAAAATGTGATTAATTTAATTTGGACTGTGGCCTGTTTCCACAGCAGAGTATATTAACCACTTATTTCTAGTCCTCTTTTTCACACTGCTGCTCAATACTGACAAGCATGGAAATGAAGAGAGTTACTACACTGTATTCCTCTGTCCAAAGTCCCCAAAAGCACTAATTAATTCATAGGCCATAGCTGAGAAATTTATGAAAGTGAATATCTGAAACGTAATTGAAGCAAAGAAGAAAACTCTACCTTTTATGACTTAAGGGATTACTCACTGGCCTCTTTACATCTCTAATTCAATTGCTTTATTGTAAGATTTGATTCAACTCTTAAATTTTTTTAAGCTATCAAAATATGAGAAAAATGTCAAAAATGAGAGTGCTTTCAAAACAAGAAACATCAGCTTTAACTGTTACTTACACCTTAAAAAAAAATTAAGCTCTCAGATTCTACCCTTATATCTCACTCTGCACCCCATCTTTTTAAATTTCCTTTTCCTTGACAACACAGGCTTTTTACTCCATGTGTCAGGTGCTGACCCCCTACTTTTCATCATGAAGTACATCATCCACTACAGATAGTAGGTGAAGTAGATGAGTCAAAGAATCGTATAAATAAACTATTTTTTAAAAAATTAAACAAAGCAGTAGATATTGGTGCAGTACCAATTTATCTCCAATCCCCTAGACCATCCCTTCTGATATGTTTCAGCTATGCTCCCATTCTGTGGGAAGATGGAAGGGTTATCACCATCATTTCACTGATACAGAGTTTCATCAAGGGAAGTTGAGAAGAGTCTGGGGGCTTCATTTGACTCTTACCCCAGGGCTTCCACTAACTGCTCTGGGACTTTATTAATGAAGTTGAACTAAAAATTCACAAACAGAACTGGCAAAACATAACAATGGATTTGTTCTCATCAGCTTAACATCTGATTTCTGAATTAACATGAGTTATAATAATTAAACCAGAATAATCACAACAAATAGCAAGAGCTGCCTGTCTCCAGAATGACTGACTCTGTTTCCTACAAGTTACTGCTTTTTGCTTGCATTCATCACTTAAATACTCAATTCTTTCTCAAAGGATTCATGTTTCATGTTTTTATTGATCAGCACAGTCAACTGGCTCAGAATTTCATACACTGTAAAATGTCTCAGTGTAATATGAATTTTAGGTAGTTACTCTATATATGGTCCCATGCATGCAGTTGTTCTCCTTTGGATGAATATGGAAACACTCCTTGGTAATCTGGTTAGGAAAGGCTTTAAATTTAAAAAAAAAAAACCTAAACAAAACAAAAAAACACCTCAAAGGAAGTAAAATATACCAGTCCCCAAACATCATCTGCTCAATGTGCAACAGTCATCTAATCTGCATTTTTTTCTCAATTAGAAAATAAATGTTTCTCTCTGGTTTATGTCCTGTACAAGCTGAAATTGTTCACCTGAATAATAGGTCAATATCCTATAAAAATGAAAACTTCTTCAAAAATAATTTTCTGAAAAAATCAAAGATACTAAAACTCTTGGCAAAAATTATTCCCTTTTTTCATACTGCTTCCAACTCTGGGCTACCCAGCACAGGAGGGACATCAACCTGGTCCTCCTCTGGACTCGTACCTCTGCCCAGTACAGCTGCCCACAGCAACTGCAGATGCCCCATCCGAGAAGGTGTTTAAGGCCAGGCTGAATGGAGCTCTGAACTGCCTGTTCTAGCAGAAGAGGAGTCGGAGCTAGATGATCTTTAAGGTACCTTCCAACCCCAACCATTCTGTGGTTCTATGCTTCTTGTATCGCAGAAATCGTTCGTATTTCCAAAAGCAGAACAGAACCTAGTGATAAAGACATTACACTATCAAGAAGCCCAAAATAAGGAGGTATACTTATTAAACTGTGATTTAAATTAACAACAGAATTCAAGATACTGGAATCTATTGTCTTGCCAAAATACTACCTTATTTTGATGGAGATTTTAACCTCATCCTTGCTCTAGTGACAGATCAGGATGGCAGTTAAACCAGGCCTTTGTACAAATTTCAGCACTTAGGTTAAATGAAGCAGAAAGATTAGACTTTATTCCCCTTCCCACACAATTCATTCTCTACAAATAATTGGTCTTCACTTCCTGGTACACTGCAGGTCTGTTCCAACTTGCTCAGTTATAGCAACAAACACTGGTAGCACAGATCATGCCTTACCCTCTTACTCATTCCTTCTAATCTTCTGCCTTTTCAACAAAACATATTTACTTTTTTTGCTAATATCTTTTTCTTCCATCTCATTTCAAAACAATTTGTTTGTCCTTTAGCTGACCTTTTTAATTAAACTTAATAATCCAATAAAGTACTCAGAACATTTTCTGCCCACTGGTGTTATCTAGATGTGCTTTGACAGTAAAAAAAGGATTAAAAAAAATTGTGTGCAAAAAAAATAAAAACCAGAATTAAAGTATTTGTTTTAATGGTGTTGAAAGGCACCACAAAATCTCTAATTTCCCAAATTCCAATCACTCAAGTGCAGACACTCTGTTTAAGTTTGCTGCTGGGCTGACATGGCATGAAAACAATAGATATACAGACACACCCTAAGAGAACATCCCAGATTTCTTCTCACTTGGTTCTGCTTCCCAAGTTTTTTTCCCCCCAGTTATTTCTGAGCCAGACCAAGTTCACCACACAGGCTATACACAAACCTCCCTCTTCCTTTCCCCATTTCCTTGCTAGTTTTAAACTCATACACTGACCTAGCTCCCTTCTCTGTTAAAAAGCTGTGTTTATTCCCAGTTTACTGTTTGATTTTTTTTTTTTTTTTTTGGTAAAATTAATCTCCAGCATGCTCAGTGGAAGTTTTCCACATGTTCTACTTGGATGAGCATGTATTAGTTAGTGGGTCCTCTTTTGAGCTGTTTTGCCTTACTTTACAGTTTCTTTCCTTAAATAGCAGTCTGGATATCAAGATAGAGAACAGATGAAAAATAAAACATATTCCCTGTTTCACATATATTTAGAGACATGGAATTTTATGTTTATAAATAGGAGTATCTGAAGTCAGAAGTAAAATTCAGCATCATAAGGTTAAAATAAAAATCTTATAATAATAACTTGGAAATTTAAATAGATTTTTTTCATGGAAAATGAATCCACTTAATTTTAGATATTTTTAATGATGGAGCTGCAGCAGCCAGTATGGAATTTACCGGTAATATTAATTACACTGTAAGGTTTATTCTAAATCCCCTTTAAACTTGAGGCAGTTCAACTGAGGTGGACAGGATCTCCCTCTGGAGGCCTTCAGAGGCATCTTCCTCTCTCTCTCAACAAGGTAGGAAACTTAACTTCATTGCACAACAGGTTGGTTCCCGCATGGAAACTCAGCCTAAAGATGCTCTTCCTCTCCTTCCCATTCTCCATCACCATATACTCACCTGTATTCCACTCCTCTGTCAACTATGGTGATTCAGCCTGGATCAAAGAAATAACTGAGGTTTAAAAAAATTAATTAATTTTTAGGTTATTTTCAGCCCAGATCATGTCAAAGATCTTATTTACAGAGAAAACCCTAAAACTGCACCAGCATAATTAATAGAAGCAAATGACAACACCAAAATGAAATAAAATTTAAAAAAACCAAACCAAAAGCATCAGCACAAAGCACCATGGGAGGCATTATTTGTCCCTTCCCACTCAGAATATTGTATGAGTCTATGATTCATCTCTGAATGCAAATACCCATAGTTAATAGAATCGGTATGGCTTCACCATCCTGGTAGTTTGAGTGAAAAATATTGCAATGAAGACACAAAATAAAAAGAACTTGCAAAACCTCACTTGAAATCAGAGGAAAGTGCAATTTCTAATGGTTTTGCAAAACTCTGCCCAAACCAGGGAAAAATAGTAATCTTTCTGATAAAAGTATCCTCTTCAGTGAGGCTACCATGAGGAAAAACCAGATGGAATTTTCAAACATGCTAGCAAGTCATTAGTTAACATCACTGGCACAACTTCTGTAGCAAGGCAGATGAATCAAACACTGGACCAGGAGAAGCTCCATTGTACAATGGAGCTGGATGGTTTTCATAGCTTTGGTACAAATTTGAATTAATCAAAATCTCCTGCAAACAACGCAATGCATTTACTCGTGCACATGTTTGATGGATTCATTTCAGGTTTTTCCCTTTACTTCCTTATCTAGCATTTTCACTCTACATCCTAGCAAGTTGATCTTCCATAACCACATAAGCATCACAGTGACAAGCTGTGTGCTTAATCTGCCTTAATTTTTGAAAAGTCTGTCTTTTCATCTATATGATAATACATAACAAGATATGATAACATGAACTAAAACCTTTCTCCTGGGGATATACTTCACTGATTTCAAGTGGGCTTCCCATTTTTACAGTACTTCTTTATAGTACCTACATGGGGAACTTAGTCAAGACTGAGATGGGAATTTTTTTTCTTTGACTTAATTTTACATTTACTATTTTACAGTTTTTTACTAGAACTCTTTAATGAAATGAACAATTTAAAGAAGGCATTTTTGATGATGGTGATATTCAGAGCATATTTCTGCTTCACAGCAATGCAGGCAGTGGAATATGCATAATAATAGAAACATCAATAAACCAAACCTATTTAATTGTTTAATACTATACAGTGCTAATAGTTGACATTTAATAGTCACATCTAAGAGTTACTTAGGTAAAAGAAGAATGCAGCTGTGTGTTCAATAGGCAACTGTTATCTTGCTTCTTTGTGCTTTGAAAATAAAGTATTTTAAACTACTAATTTATCTGCTAGTACACATCAGTAAGTATTCAGCCACACAGTATAATACTTTCCTTGACAGGTTCTAAATACCTGTTCCAACAACTCAAGTACATAGTTATTTCAGTAAAGTAAGATTTAAAGTATCTGACTTTTGTGTAAAAAGATTCAAGAGAAAGCTGATGAACTAGGTGTTGAAAAATGTAATTTTTTTAATTGACATAATAATTAAGAAAATTAGTATGACGGCGGCCACGAACCATGGAGCGTTTCTCACGTAATAACTCATTACGCAATGTTTTACACTAAACATTCATCACTAATCATTTTCATCTTCATAAAAATTGGGATCAAAATAAAACCAGGATAATATTTTTGTACCTCCAGCAACAACACAAAGTCATAAGTTTGATTCCTCCCCTGCAATATTCTATATCTTTGCTACTGTTGGTGGGTATGAAAAGTTTGAGAAGAAAACACTATGAGGAAGAGGGTAAAATAGTTTCAGATAAGTGACATTTATATACCCCCAATTAAAGAAAATATAAGATAGGTGCTACACAAATAACAAAATATCTATTGTATATTACTAAGATAAACCAGTTACAGATAATGGCATGTATTACACAGACAGCTGTAGATTAATAGAAAAATATAGTCAAAAATGACGATGAAACAAAAGATACAGCATTAATAGACATAAGACCAGAAAGCTGAGAAATACAGAAATTAATGCAGTTTCCTCCCCCATACTGATGATGATAAAACACATCTGTTTTAGAAGAAATTATGCTCCCTGCACAAGTTTACTGAACTTAAATGTTAGTGCTGATAATAGTTCAGTTAAAATCCATCATTCTACGACATATTTGACTTTATAATGAAATCTGGTTTTACAAATACACACTGAAGAGTATACCAGCTTAATATTCTTACAATACTTACTGCTTCACTGATTCTCTAGAATTATGTCTTCAACAAAACCAAAAGTCTAGTCTAACTCTTATTTCCTAGGAGTTTTCCCACAAAGCTGCAAAACAGAAGATTTCAAGAATGTACTGTGGCTATTCTGCCTCTCAAGGTTTTTATATGCCACTGCCCTCAGCCAGATTTATTACTCCCCACATAATCTAATATAGAAAGAATTCACCCGATTGGTTAAACTGCAAAGCGAAATGTTGCTATATAAAGCAATATTTTGAGCTTCCAATTTGGGATGTTCCATGAGCACAACACTTTGAAGGAAAAGAGAATTTCCATCTACGAGTAAATAGAAAGCTACACTCCAAATATTTTCAGCTATTTGAGATATTTTTAACATCTGCATTTCTTATCAGCATTGATGTGGTTCACACTGGAGGGAAACATAAGGCGAAACCATCCAGGAGATTGAAGGAGCCACTCCTGCTCCTCCTCGCTGCCTGCCCAAGGTCAGGTATGAGACAGGGGGGTTATGAAGAAAACAAATGAAACACAGAAAAGAAAGCATTTCTGCTCATCTTCCAGCACCTTTTATGTTCACACAAAAGCCTCCTTGCAATGGATGACCTCTATCCCATGGGTAATTTAAGGACTGAAACATGAAAGGCACAAGTGACACAGGTGGGAACCTGAAAAACAGAAGAGGGGCGATAACGACACACAAGAAAAAAGGAAAGTGGACACAACAACACAGGTGACTGAAGTGCAAAAGCATTGGAGTGAAGAACGGGTAAGAAAAAGCATAGAAGCAACATGAAGTGAAAATACTGTAATATTTACTGAACAAAAGCCCTCTGCCTTCCCAGGTCACCTCACGTGCTTGACACGACACCATAACTTGTCTACACATCCCAAAAGCTTCTATTAACCTCTTCAATTAATGCCTATATAAAAAAAAAAAGTAGCATTTTTTCTTGTCTAAACCAGGAGTTCATTAAAGCAACCTTCTAGTAAAGAAAAATCAGTTATTTGTATTCCACAACCAACGAATGGCACTTGCCTCTGTTCTCATTAAATGTGCCTCTTCTACACATATTATGTATTTACTTATACAAAACGAAAGTCAAATGGCTTAGGTGTTCTTTACAAGATACCTTTTCCCTGATTTGCAAACAATTTTAATGTCTAATCTACAGTGCTTGCTGCTGCAGAAGTCAGCTGAGCTCCTAAGTCTCATGTAAATTCAATTCACTGATATAGTTAGTAAATGAAAATGCAATTCTCTTTCCCATGCTATTTTGATTCATACTTTCCATGAAGATATTAACAGAATAAATCACAAAGCACTTGACACACTGTATTTCTACACAGCAGTCTTAAACTGGTAGAACTACCCTATTAAAAGTCATTTTCATGTAGTTAGAAAGGGCATGAGAAAGATTAGATCTGTGAGATTTTCCTTGAACAGGGAGTGAAACCATGACTGTTAGCATTCAGAAAGTTATTTGTGATTGAATTGCTTTTGCTATCCAAATACACGGCTACCTTGTTCAGGTTCTTATTTAACCAGCTCTTCTAAGGTGATTAATACAGCATTTTAAGAGGTGACCTAAATGCTAGGTAGGACTTGGTAACTCCCTTCCTACTGAGCACCAAACCCATCACCTTTTTGGAAACAGAATAGATCATTTCCAACTACCTGGAGCAGTTAACGTACACTACAGCAGAAGAGAATGAATGCACCCCAGAATGGCTAGTACACACCCAAACTTAATTACTGTGAAGAGGAGAAGGGAAGGAAAATATCCTACAGAAATCCCTGACATCCATCAGGTTCCATGTTAGCAAGGCCCATTACTGAGTGAAAAAGTAAACCGTGGTTGGGTAATAGAAAGTGATAAAAAAGAAGTGGGATGCTGAAAATATGGGGGTTATTAATGAGAGCAATTGCTTTGGAGAGGCACCTTTTTCTTTCCACTGGCTATAGAGGGAGTGTGGGTAACAAGGTAGATGACTAAACTTGGTATCAGTAAAGAGACACAAATTCCATTTTACCTACTCTTTCTAGAGATTATAAAAGAGATAATTAAATTCACAACACAAAAGCTACACTTCCCTCTATTATCTCATGTTAGCTGTATGTACTGCACAACTTTTACGTAAAACAATTTGGTTTAGCAAAATAATTTTTTAATTTTTCATATAGCTTTTCTGATAATCTATTTTCACCTCAAAAAGCACTATGGTTTTATATTCAGACTGATGATTAAAAGCATTTCAGATGACAGATATAATCTACATTTATTTGCAACATAAAGCAATTTTTTGAAGGCAAAGCATGATAAAAGTATGAATTCCATAATGAAAAAGGTAGTAATATTTGCATTTATGAAGCAATTATTCAAAAAAACCTGCTTAATAAATGTTGCAAGGACATGATATGTGGACAATGTGAACCTAAGTGGCAAGATGATTTAGCTGGAAAATTATATCGATAACAAAAAATAGAGTCCCTTTTTCTCAAAAAAAAAAACCAAACAGAAAAAATCCCTGTCATTTAGACTTCTTTTCCACTGTAACACTTTGTTATCTGTAACAAAACAGATGATGATCAGTCCATTATTACCAGACACCTTTCCAGATACATCTGCTATACCTCAACTCTGAAGGTTATTAGTTCATGACTTTATTAGAGAAGCCTAGGAGTAACCAGGTAAATAGAATATAGTTCATTAGCAGCTCTGAACAGAATATACACTAATTCAGTGTTACAACATGTAAAGTGAATGGAATTAAGAAAAGCAATTTTAGATAATGAAATTTTAAATACTTTATATTCTATTAAGTTGCTTCCAGACTCCATTGGACAAAAGACAGACAGACAGAATCAGCTACAGAGTTAATTATCCCTCTTTCAGATCTTTCTAGTGAAATAGCCTGTTCTCTTGATAAATTGATTCAACAAAGTAATACTGAGGTTTGAAACTAAGAAGTTCATTGAACTGCTGAATTATGGCTCTGTACTGTTTTTCCTCAGAAAACTTATGGTCCTGGCTTTGACAAATTTGTTGGACAAAAAGCTACAAATGGGGGGGGTGCGGGGAGAAGTGGAGCAATCATTAAAAATACACCTATTTCAAGGTCATCCATGAGGTTTTATTGCCATCCAGTCCCTGAAACCATTGACACGTTCACTGGGAAAAAATGCTGGGTGCTGCCAAGGTATATTGTTTATTGGCATAGAGACCAAGAACTCAAATGAGTAGTTCCATCAGGTATGCATTCAGCATAAACCAAACATCATTCGCAATGAAATGATGTAACAAATGTTGAAGCTAAAAGAAAAAGAAGCTGTGGAACAGAAGCAAGCACAGTGCTCCCAATAACACAGGGATGGGAGGAGATTCCTAGGGCACTAACTCAGGACACAGCAGTAAAATACCGATTGTGGAGTGTACCACTGTTCCTTGAATCGCTATTTCCTTTGACACTGTCAAAAGTTGGCTGGCATCTGCTCCTGACAGGTGTGGAAATGCCACAGCCAATGCCGGTCCAGTCCTGCTGACTCACTGTGGCAGGTGCTGCCTGTCAGTTCCCCCCAGAAAAGGGAAGCTGACCCCTCCAACCATGCCACTCCTAGCAGAGAAACAGAGAGGAACCTTAAATGCCTGGCAGATGCCCAGCCAACGTGCTGCATCCAAAGGTCATTCTCTGGAGTCGTATTATTGAAAAGTCATTGACACTTACTGTACATTCTTTTCTTTGGATTAGACACTTCCAATAGGAGCAGGTGTCTGTGGACACATAACCAGGACTACGGACATTTCACAAGTGCCATGATAATAAACTACTCGATAAAATGAGTTTTCAAAAAGGACAGCCAGCTCTTACCCTGCCACCTTTATTTGCAAAATCAAAGTTCTCTTAGAGGCAGCTATGCTCATGTAAGAGAAGTGATCTCTTTTTAATTGTTTTTCCAATTAATTGGTTTCCAAGGCTTTCTTCATTTCCTGTGCAAGGATAAGAGGGTCATATTCTCTATCATACCCATGAATTTGCACAGATTAAGAACATCTACTTACTTCATTCACTAAAATCACAAGAAGCTGTTCACAAGAAAAGATTAAAGGTTTGGGGTTTGAATCACTGGGGCAGATCTACTGCAGCCTTTTGCTGGTAGTCTGGGAGCTCAAAACAAAACAGACATCATCCCAACATCCTTTCCAGCAAGAAGTCTTTTGATCTTCCTCTCATGGAACAATTCAGAAGTTTCAGAGTGAGGCAGAAGACCTCTCTTTATTCCACTCCAAAACCCATGTAAATCTGGCTTTCTCCCCTTCCCCAAGGGCTTCTATCCTGCCTCCAACTTCTCGCACAAATCATCAGATAAGCCAGGCTTGTGTATGCCCCGACGGGTAAACAGACAAATTTTCCATGTAATGGCTTTGTAACAGCCTCTCCAGACATGCTGTTCTGTCATTTGGGGAATGATTTCTCTCTAGAGGAGGATCCAGGTTGTCCTTTGGGATTCCTGAGTCTGTCACAACTCTTCTTCTTCTTGCCTGGGAATGAAAAAGTTTTTGATCTCAGCCTGAACAGCCATGAACTGAGGTTTGGTCGCACAACAGAACCATTAGCCAGCTGGCCTCCACCTTCTTTTCCTTCAGGTGAGCATAGCAAAAGGCATGAAACAACTCTGAACCCTGGAAATAATACTTCATTACAACATATAATAAACCTATAAATAGTGAAAATTCAAAACTACCAAGTGAAATATTTAAAAGGTTTGCATGTAAACTCCTCCCTAACTACCTAAAAAGAGGTATGGGTAATCTCTGCTTTGTGCACTAGAAATCCTCAGGGCTTTCCTCAATTGAACATGTTCTTCAGAAGCCTTTCCATCTCCTTCCATCACTTCTATGGCTTCCCTGTTCTCCTGCAATTTACCAAAAACTAAAGGTACCAATTCCCCTTCCCCTCCCCATTCCTCACCAGGAAGCAAAAGGGAGAAAACGGTAAGCAATCCTGTTCCCCACACTCCCATTCATCTGAGGAAAAAATAGACAGTATTTGTACAGGTAACTATGAATAAATCAATTTAAATACTTTTACCATCTGTCATAGTGTTTCTTGTTTCCTAAAGCAACAAACTATCTGAAAACCTGGTATAAGTAGGCTCTTCTTGGTGGTCCAGAAACTACTTGTGAGAACAGCATACAAAGTACATGAAGAGGTGTCAAAATGGATGTTAAGTCTCCCAAAGCAATAAGTCCTGTGCCTTCATTTTCACAGCAATCAAAGTCTCATCTCCTAAGAAATTACTGCTTTTTGGCAGACTGTATTTTAGCAGGATGTGAATATTGGCCTTGTCCTTGAACTCAGCCTTCTGTTTAAGGCAAAATAAAGTTACCCAGGCCTTTTGTTTTATTCTCCAACTTCTGCACTGTTCATAATAAAAGACTGCTTTAAACACTCTCAGATTTTCAAGAGCATTCAGCATCAACAACTCCCATTTAGGCATGTAAATAAGTCACTTTGGATTGGCTGGATGCTGAGTGTTCTTGAAGAGCTGATCCAACTACTACTTCTGTACCACTTCACATACTATTCACTAGATTTAAAGATGACATTGACAGACAGTACACTACTCGGCAGAAACTTTGACTGTTAGGCACACAGGGAGAATGGTTCTGTTGTGGTACAAAAATGCCTTTCGTAGTGATACGCTCTTCCACATATCTCTGAACTTAAGTGTTTAAATTACATGCCTTGTACAGATTTCCATGCTGAAAATAAAATAAACTTCCTGAGTACCCTCATTTTTCAAATACTTCCACCATTCCTCCTTGGTTATAGCAGGTCATGAAACAGACACCTGCTCTTCTCTCTGTACATGTGTGTACGTGTGTTTTAATTTGATACTTTCTTGATGCTAAAACACTTGAGAGTGGTCATTATCGAATAACTGAAGAGAACATGCCACGATTCAAATTGCACAGCTTTAGCTTCTGGGCCTTTCATTACGAAGGTAAGAATTCACATTCTTCTGAAAACTAAAGGGGAGGCATGGACCTTCCCAGTTGTTGTCATGGATACAGCTGCTGAGAAAAATGTCACTGTACCCCTGCAGATAAATGTATGTGACAACTGCTTGGAATACATGGTGGTAAAACCACCACAGATGTTAAACATTCTCCCATGGCCACCAGGTTCCTCTTGACATGTACACTAAATTTTTTAAAATATTTTAAAAAGACAAAAAGTCATTTTTAAATATAAAGGTTAGAGTATGAAGGAAGAAAAGGCTAGGCAGTTAAGAAAAAAATGTTGGCACTTTCATAGTTCATGATGTCATGGAGGAAAAAATATTATGGAACAATAGTATGAGTAAAGGATCAAGTGTCAGCCCAACTTTGAGTTATCTGGATTTTGTCAGTGTGTGTTATAACAGTATTGTTAGCTACAATAACTGTATTTCTTAGGTCAATGGACGATTAAAAACAAAACAAACAAATAAAAGGCAACAAACAGACATTGGAAAATTCTGTACCAGGGAAATTCTGATCCTGATTAGACCATCTCAAAGTGTTGGCATTTTTACTTGCACTAGTGCACTTGGAATCTCTTTCCACTTCAGCTTTACATTAACTGTTTACTGGGAACACAGTTCACAAGAGAAATGAAGATGTTGAAAACAGGAGACAGGTCTTCATTGAATCACAGAGTCCTAGAATGGCTTGGGTTGGAAGGGGCCTTAAAGATTACCTAGGTCCAACCCCCCTGACATTTTCCACTTCCACTGATCTCAGATCTTGAATGAAGTAAGGTGATTACCAGGATGCTTCTAAAGTATTGCTGCACATTGCTTAGTGGTGCTTCATTGTACTATGCAGGTATGAAAAGCCAAACACAGAACATGCAAGGCTTTGGATTCTCCTCTCCTGGTCAAGTGGAAGCACACAAATCCCTCTCCCTCCTCACGTAATCTTTCAGACACCACACTCCTAAGTAAGCAGAGAGAGAAGGGAAAGCAGGCTACTCCTAGGGCAATTGTTACTTTGAGTGAGGGAGCAAAACACCAAGGGCTGGTTAGGATGCAGAAAGGTGAGTTTGGTGGTGACGCAAACAAAGACACAAAAAGACGAGGAGAGAAAGATACCCGCAAGTAGTATAGAAGAAATCCCCCCAAAACTGAGGAGCTAATTCACCACTGTGCAAAGACCAAAGAAATAAGGAAACAGAACTGACCACCCTGTTATAAATCTCTCCTTCTAAGTATTTTGGGACAGGCCTAAACAATACAAAGCTGTATTTTCAGAGATATGTGAGCTATTGCTAAATGAAGCACGTTGGAACTGGAAGCAAGATAACTGCTTTAGCATGACGCAATACCCCAACTAATTAGCTCCGTTAGGAACAAAGCCCAAGAGGGCTGCACTGGATCCAGAAGGCAAGCAGTTCATTTAGGGCTGCCTAGGGCACCTCACTACAGCACTGCTCCCCTCCAGACAGACACCTCCTTGATGTTATCAGCAGATGTGATAAAGCATGATACAATAAAAATAGTTGTCATCATCATCACCACCACATGCAGAGGCACAGTTTCACTGAAAAAGTAGTTGTGAACTACATGCTGTAAAAGAGAAAGGTGAGAGCATCCAATTACACCTCAAAAAGGTTAGTTGTTTCACCAAAGCTGGAAAATAGCTCCTCCATTTGAAAAGCAGGCAGAGCACAGATCCTGCCTGAGCACAGATTCCTACACTGTTGCTTTCAGCACAGGTCATGATGTTCATCCCAGCCAAGAAAAGAGCTGTTGATTGGCATTCTACCATATCTGATTATCACTATGGCCAGCACCCTACCCTGGAGTTCACTGCAAAATAAGACCTTTGAAGCTATCCCGTTATTTTAGAAAAGAAAAGCCAAAAGAACGGAAAACAGCTTCAAACGGCTCACTCATGGCAGATATCCCCGCTTCCCACCACTATAACCAACAGTTTGACACAGGCCTGTCAAACAGGCATTTGACATAATGACTAATTGGTACACAATTTGACTAAATAAAACTGTCAAAAGGCATTTTGAACTAGTGTTCAATAGATTATATAGTACCCATCCCAACCTGAGTTATAACTTCCTTCTTCAGGAATTAAAATGTTTTCTGAAGAATCCCCAACCTCATTTGAGAGAAGAAACAAAAAAGTAAAAAAAACAAAAGGGGAAAAAAATATTTGGCCTTTCTAGTTTGACAGATAAACTTTAGGTTCAAGTCCTAAGTACAGATAACTTAAGCATCACAATATACACTTCAGAATCACATGCCTTGCAAAATGAAAATTTCTTAATAGTTACAGAAGGTTTTCCAGTAACTTGCATCCACATTCCAGTCCTTTGACCCCACCAGGCTACTACACCTTCCCTGACTGCATAGCAAATGATTAGGGTAACAAATTTTTTCAAATCCAAGTAAGTTCTTATCCTCAAAACACATACAAAGCTTAGAACATCATCATTTCACTCCTGAAAGATGAAAGAGGGTAGCTGGATATTTAAGACAAGCAGTCACGCTTTACTATTTGGCCTCCAACAGCAGCAGTTAGAAATATACTAAATTCATGGAAGAGACACCTGAAGAAAACAAGGAAAACAAACAAGGAGTACCTCAGAAGCTGCAGATTGCAGAAAAAGAGTGAAAAAATTCAGGGATCAAACACTGTCCTGAAAGCAATATTGTCCCTTTTAAGATCCACCCACAGAATTAAGCCTGTTCAGTAAGCACCTCTCTTCCTGGAGAAAAGCTGTCGCAAAGCCATTACAGTAGGCAATACCTGATATGGTGCTGGAGATGGAACACCCACAGGTCATTTTCCTGAGCAAGCCACCCTATTTCTAGGCACACAGGTGAAGCAGCCAGCAAAATCTACAGGCACTTAAATCCTGCTTCTTATTTGCTATAAAATTTTGCAGTGTGATCTGCTTACTATGAACACAGGTTAGGTGCATACTAAGAACTCTGCATGAAGCACTAAAATTACACTTCTCACTCTCACTTCTACTCCACAGATACTCCTTATTTCTGTGTGTCTGGTTCCCTGTCCGAAGCAGGAGCTTACACACGAGTGATTTAAGTACTACATCCTTCCTTGTTGACGCACTGAACACCGTCTCCTTCACTAAGCCTTCATTTAAGCTGCTGTTGGCTGTGATGACACATGAAGACACCCTTAGAAGCTGCAAAAAACTTAGAGGTCACTGAAAAAGAGAGTCAAGTTAAGCATTCACTGGGATGTGTACTTCCAGGTCTCTAAGACATTGCCCCAAAAAAACTGTTCTTAAACTACTTTCTTGTTTGCAAACAATGCTCTGCCTCTGCTTTGATCTACCTTCAAAAGGAAGCTGTTCCACACATTAAATTCCATTTCAACTGCAATGATGAAATGTGCAGAGTGCCGTTTGCATCCTGCACTTTTACATTGAAGCTTTTTAGGAACGTTAAGTATATCTATCCCCATTGTTCAAATCCCAGGATGCTGACATTTCAAATCAAACTCTCCTCTGTGTAACTTGTGAAAATAACAAAGATAAAAACCTCCCACCAATGCTCAGGCAGCTGCTTGCCTACATGCAATAAACCCAGCATAGGTTGCCAAGAGACTGCAATGATGAGCAGCATTTCTTCCTGAATACTCTCAAATGAGCTTTCACTATATATTAACTCCTAGCAATAAAACATGCAAGACCACATTATTGTTTCAGTTTAGAATTAGTTTTTATTCCTGATATATAAAAGGAGATAGTTTTAATAAACATGCTATATTGTTCTTTTCTGGTAGAAAAAAAGTAATTTTGAGAATAAGCAATTTTCAGATAGCATGCACAGAAATTCTTCCATAAGCTCCATTCCCTAGAGTAAAAATGAAGTGCAGGTTCAGTGAAATTTAGGAGGCTCTAAAGAACAGAAAAACCAAGATACTGCTGGTGATTTTCAACCCTTCCATCTAAGAATAAAGCAATTTAGTAATTTTTTAAAAACCACCATTAAACCTTAGGTGTCAAAACATTTTTTCTTATTTGTAACTATCAAGATGAATAATAATTTAATACACTGTATTCTACCTAAAGAACAAAAGTTCTCTTAGAAGTGTTTCTAATACAACCTTGCATACATTCTTAGGCCCTAATCATTGATCAAATTTTTCACGCAAAATTCAGTGCTACCAACTTTTTTTTTTCTGTGCATACTGCATATTTTTTCACATAGCTGAGTATAAATTTCTTTTTGTTTAAGTTACTTCCATGAAAGAAAAACGTCAATGAAAGAAAAACACAGAAGTGCTTTTCCGTACATGACAAAATTTTGCACACAACAAGAATCAGAGGTTTAGTATTGCTTAACACCATGGGGAGAATAGTGGGAATCACTATTTCTCCATCACCATATGCTGTGGTAAAACTGACTAGTGGTGTTAGCAACAACCAACAACATTTATGTGGTCAAAGGTCAAATAAAATGAAAGATGAAGCTTGGGCTCTAACAGGAGACATAGTCTATCAACTAAACTGCACACCTTGAAAGGCTTTATAATCATTTCCATGATAAACAACTTACCAGAGGGAAAGCATTAAAAGTATAACCAGAACATGAATGGCCAGGAAGTCAAGAAGTCCACATTTTATCAAGTCCCTGTACCACACGTTTTGTTGCCACATTCTGAGGGGTCTTTTTGTGTACCATACTCACAACTTCCAAGTCATCTGTCACCACCTCCAAGAGGTGAATATTCACCTCCATGGCCAGACCCAGTGATGTTGGAAGAATGGTGAAAATGGTGTAACACTTTCCAGACACCCTCAACTGCATCTTGATCAACTGCACCTTTGTCAAATCCTAGGTCATCAAATGTGATACAGAATGATACCAGAAACAAACAAATAAAATAAAAAAGTAAAAGGGATAATTATTTAAATTCTTGCAATTTCCTTTTATAGCACATCCCAGCTCCCCTGAGCCCTGTCCCTCTTCAAAATCTAGCTTTCAAATATTAACTAAAACGACATACAAACAGTCTCACAGCAAATAAATCACAGCCATAGTAGGGAGACTTTTCAAAAAAAGCAATCAGGCCAGGGAGGTCTAATGTAGAGAAAGGAGAAAGACTTTAGACTTTGATACGGCATGACATAATTCCATGCCATTGATCTGCAATCATATAGCTGTATCTGCAATGCAAACAAGTTATTTAGAATACTCTTAATTAGGTATAATAAGTGTACACTGGCACATTACTGAATCTATAAATTGACAGCAACCACATAATTTCACGCCAGGCTCACATCATAAGGTATGGGAGGTAAGAAGAAAGGCACTTTTTTTTAAGACCTTACTTAAACTTGTGGGGTTTGGGGGTTTTTTGCTCCTGAAGGTATTTAATCAGGCCTTTAAATACTGACAAATCTTCCTCAGCAGACACAGGTTATCCTCAACAGTTGTATAAAAGGAAGAGGGGATGCTTACTTTGTAATAAATGAGGTTTATTTATTATATATATATGAGGGTTTTATATATTATTATATATATATGAATTTATATTATATATAAAAGAGGTTTAAACATTCTATCAATCTGTAAGACATTCAGAGAGACATGGCTCTGGGCAAGCAAATGTTCCCCTGAAAATGTCCCTGTTCTGAGCATAGGGGGTGGGTTGCAACTGATGACCTCCCGAAGCTCTGCAATCCAGATTACTATTATGATCCTGTAACAACATTCATAAATATTTTTTTCTATAAAAAGTCCCTCTCTATAACCTCTCACACCTACACACAGTAATTTAAACTGTAGATCAGCTACAAATAACCTTGGGGTATATATCAAAGGAAAGGTATAATCATCTGTAACAAAATTCAGCAGAAGCTCATATGCCTCTTGCCCTGGCTCTGACTTATTTTTATTTCTTTTTACTCAATTAGAAAAATATAAGATTTCCTTGTCATTTGCAACACCTCACTGTGAGACGGCCTCTCAGGGACATAGGTTTATAAAAATCTCAAAGGGTAATTTGAAATAGGAACCCTTTGTAAAACTGTTGGCAGTAGATCCCTGGTTGATGAAGGGTGAGGAAGGAATAGAACCTATCATGTTAATTCCTTTTATCTCCTCCTCAAAGGTGCACACAGCAACCACATGAAAAAAAAATATCTTTTTTGTTTAACCTAAACAGTGTAAGCAAAAATAAAAAAAATAATGTATTGGTTTGCATGCACACACACACGCACAGAACTACTGGGCTCTAAATACTGGTCTCTGTGCAAGAAGGGAGATCATCTGAAGCATACATAGGATCAGAACTATGGAAAAATGCAAAGCTAAGGAAACGGGAATAAAGATTATGGTTTTTTGGTTGTTTTTTTTTTTTTTTTTAAGCCATTCACTGCAGTTGCATTTACCTGGCAACAGCAGGTAACATGAGATAATACACAAAAGTACTGACGGGTCTTTAAACATACAGCTTGACATTGCCAGCACATTTAATAGCTTGCTTTTGACAGGAGCTTGTCAGAAGTTCTGTACTTACTAGTACCTCCAGTTCCTTTGAAATGCTGAAGAAGAAGCAGCACAGAGACTTGCAATGCAGCATCAGAAGCATAGATAGAAATCTGACAATCCTCTGAAGCCTGAAGTATTTTTTTAATGTCTTTTACAGAATTACCAAGTTGGGCAAGAGAAAAAACTTGTCATCTAGTAGACAGGATACAAGCACAGACCCTAACTTGTACAACCTGCCTTTAAATTTCTGGAAGATTATTTGCCGGTGGATCGGGAAGGATTGGAGACCACCAGCCTAAGCAGTAAACCATCTCAGGTGTAAATCTTATCTTAGCTGCACATAGTTTTGAGGCACATTTTGGTCAACGTTCTCTCTACAAAATGTTAACCAATGGACTCCGTACAGTTAAGTCCTTTCTTTGCTTCCAGAAGCACCACAGAATCATTTATAACATAGCGCAACATTCATTCATAACAAAAAAACCCCAAGATGCAGTCAGCTGAGCTACATGAAGTTTTCCTAAATTCTGGTTTCCTCCCATAAAACCCTCATAATGAAAACTTATAGGTTATATGAAGGTTTGCTTAAACAAGTTCACTCAGGAGAAAGAAAGTCAAGTTTAACAATATCAGATAGATGGTTCCAAAAGTTATTCCTGCTTTTGTCTGTAATGAGAATCTGTGAAAATGGGAAAAATATTTTTCACATCCTTAAAAGTTCAGATTTAATCAGAAACATTGGTTCTAAATCACACTAGCTCCCCACTGCAGATCTGCATCCCCTCTGCATTCTTCCCAGGTAGAATCCACGTATTACAAACGTATCATTACATACAGTAAAAAAAATTAGTGTTTTCACCACGAATACCACCGTATTCTTTCAGTGATGGGATCCTTGACTCACAAACCCCCTTTTACCTTTTGCACTCTCATTTTTTCACTTTAATAGATCTCTGAGACTGAGGCCAATGAATGTTTGTCTAGAGAGCAACTCATGTGAAGCTCCTTGACGCTTCAGGCAAAAAATGACAATAGCTGAAAAAAATCAGCAAAAAGGGTGCATTAATTTTCAAGTCAATAGCTCCACAGTGAACTATCTGTTCCCAGGATTGATCAGTACCACTGAATGAGGAGGCAATGAAGGGTGAAAATATTAAACAGAGCAAACTCATATATCTGAACCCTCTCCATGACTCCACGCCCAAAAAACTTCATGGTCTTTGGAAGTTCCTCTCTTTATGGGAACTACTGGGAGAAATCTTGCAGAGGCATAGACTAAAAGCAAAAGGGATGCCACCCTTTCTCTGTTCAAATTCCTGAAGAAACTGTGACAGCAGCAGGCAGGAAAGGGGGGAGCGAGCACAAAGCAAGATGTCTCTATGGGAGCGTTAAAACAAACACAGAAGGATGTGCCCGTCCTCACGGTCAACAGAGAGTGTGCACAGGGAGGAAAGAAGTCTCTGCCTGATGGGCATCTGGGGCTGCTGGATAGCCATGCTGATCCTTTCCAACATCCTTAGCTGAACCAGAGCAAACCACCCTTCTCACAAGCAGAGACACCACTGACCTTCCTCTCACTCCAGAGTATCACAGCAGCAATAAGGACTACCAGCAGTCAAACTGAAGCCATTCAAACTCAGTTACTAAATTTAAGCAACCACACAACAGGACATAACTGACCAGAGCAGCATGACTGTCCTTTAGAACCACTTAAATCTCTGCAGGCATGAAAAACCTCAGCAGATCTTCCCAGCATGGAACTATGCCAGAAGTGCAAAATGACACTGAGGGCACAGCCGGTTCTCCTCAGCGAGCACATCTAGAAAGACCCTGGCAAGCACTGGACACACATCCTCCTGGTGGCTGCCCACAGAGGGGCTCCTGTTGCTTCCCACCTGGAAAATATATAGGGAGACTTGCCACCCACAAGCTACTACTCAGTTTCAAAACCCTATTCAGGTTGCTAAGTGACAATAAAGTAGTGCGATCTCACACAATTAGCAAACCCCAAACGCTTAAAGACAAGGAAATGAATTATCCAGATCATCATAAATCTCATGCTGCCCATCTAATAAATAAATAAATTATCATCCAATGTAAAAAGCTTGCTGAATTCATTACAATAATGCTAACTCTCCCAAGAGTACAGCTCAGGTTTTGTTAATGTGCTTTCAGTGTCTAAATGGTGAAATATTCCTAAACAAGGATATTAGTCAAACAAAAAACTTAGCTGGAAAAATAAATTATTTGCTCTTTCTTCATAATTGTGCAGTATATCATGATAATTCCTACATGGCAAAAGTTTTTTTAAGTCAACTAAAATCTGACTCTATGTACAAAATTTTTACGACACACGTCTGATGAGCACTTAAGCACCAGCTTAACTTTAAGAAGTAATTAGTCACATAAAAGTGTACAGAACAACTGAAGTGTTTCAGTATGTGCACAAATGGTGTACTATAATAAATCTCTTAATTTTAAACAGCATCTAATGTAGTGGCCTTATTTTTAGCATATCAATGAAATAATATTTCTTTTGGGTCAGCATTAAGCTTGTTTGCTGTGATAAATGCAGTGCTTACATTAAGAAAGAATAAGTCTTCTTTTCAGTATGATATGGAGGATATAATTTATGGGTGCCCCCAAGCCAGGCTTTGTTTTTTTCCTTTTTGCCATTGCTAGCAAATTGGGAGTCATAGCTTGAACTTATTTACAGCTTATAATACTTACAGTATTATACAGCTATGGTACTACACTTTAGTAGTAGTTCTTTAGCACTTTAGTAGCCTGTTCTTAGGTTCTTTAAAAGAAAATTTTGGAAAATGCAACTAATTTTTCCAAGGCCAGAGGGGAAAGGATAAAACAGTAATGCAAGAAGGTGTCAAATACAAAGATGAAAGAAAGTTCTCTGTCTTAATAAAGACAAAGTTCAGATACCAAAGTATCAGACTGAAAAAACACCAAACAAAGCTAGCCACGCTGTCAATAACTAAGAAAGTTATTGACATTATTTCCCCCTACTTTACAAATAATTAAAAAATCTCAAAAATTTAATGGCCAGCCAGAACAAAATGGTGGTCTTGTGGTTCCTTTGCAAGTAAGATACTAAGTACTCTCATAAGACATCAAACTATGTCTTAATTATCCCTGTCAGAAGAAAACAACCAAAAGAGCATGACTACAGAGCATTCTTTTATACCCAAAGCTCCATATTCTGAGCTTCAATGAATCCACATATTACCTTCTTGTTTTGCTAAGATTTTGAGGTCTACAAACTATATATGTTCTTCTATAGATTCCTTAACAGAAGCATGGCTGGTCAGAGTTCAAAGATAATGAGAGGAACATTACATACATATATATACATACATATGTATATACACACACATATATACATATACACACACACATATATATAACCTTTTGGAGTGTTCCAGAGCAAGAACATTGGTCTAAGATGCCTTTTATTGTCTCCAGTTAGTCAAGAGAATTTCCATGCCTCCCTCCAGGTAAAGGTTTTGTGATAGCCAAACAGACTATTCTTTTAATCATTACTTCCAATTCAAAATCACTGTAAGTCTAGGTATTCTGGTTTAGATATACAAACTAATTTGGCTAGTCCAGCTAGTCATCCAGTAGTCATACAGCAGTCATACAACAGCCTTGCATCCTGCATCCTGACGTAACTGCTGGAAACAATTCAAAATGTTTGCAAATTATCTATATAGCCTTACATGGATAAAGACCCAGCTACAGAGTAGTCCTTTCTTGAGCTCTGGCATGGCTGTTATGAGTCTCCAGGACTCTGCACATGAAGTTCACAAGATAAGGCACCTCGGAAAGGGATTCCCAGTTGTCATTTACTCTTGAATAAGTCTCTTCTTGTGCTTCTTAAAAAACAGAAATTCTCTTTAAAGTACAAAATAAACTCAATGTGTTTCACCCAATCTTTCTCACAGAAAAGCATTCTTCTGCTCCTTGGAACAACATATAAAATAATCAAAATCTTGTATTAAAGATGGAAGTGTGATTATCTTTTTTCCACCATCACAGCTCACCAGCTGGCTGGAGAAAAAAAAAGAGTGCAGTTCATGTTATCTCACAGTACAAAACAGTACCCACAAAGACAGAAAAAAGGAAAAAAAAAACCAAAAGTAACTTTCTTTGAAGACCTGCTTGCAAATACCTGCTGAAAAATGTTATAAGCTTCTCCTTTCTGGTACTTAGCTAGCAATTCAAGCTTTGCCAATATGTGCATCACTAAAATGCCTTAGCAGATTTCATTTCAGTTTTATACAAACATGTGTCAGAATTTGGAGTGGTAATGACCACTGTGCCTTAAATAGTGTAACTCTTTCCATTCTAACCCTGCTTACTTCTACATAGTGTGTTCAGTCATTTTTAACTTCCCCAAACTATCATGTCTTTGGCTGAAATTTTCCTTTAATGGACTGTATTTTGAAAGCTCATGTAGACACACATCAATTATGAGAAGCAACAAATATTGCATATCATTTCATGCTAAAAACTTATTTGCTTTGTCCAGGCATACTCTAGAACTGAATAATGTATATATATGTATATGAAAACTTAAATATATTTCTCTGTGCATACATATACGTGTTGCATGTATCAGGAATACACATTAATGAATATTTCACTTTAAAAACTGGTTAAGGTTCCCAGGATGTGATGAGAGAGACAAATTTGCCAGATTTTACAACAGTTGTGAAAAAAAAAAAAAGAGTTGCTGAGATATTTTACTAAGGATGGATATACAGTACAACCAATTTAATTGCAGAACGAAAATTATGGAAAATATGAATACTGAAGACAGTTATCGTGCAGCACCCTTCAGTCTCTTCTGTGAACACTACCAGGTGCCAAGAACTTGAGGACGATTGCTGTGCACTTCCTTGCTACTGACACTATTCATATTACTGCAGTTACAGAATACATTACAAATTACAATGCATTTTGAAGCCATGCAGATTCACACAATCCTAATGCATATAAATGATCTCCACTGGGGTAAACTTTGCCACCATGGCATTTTCCTGAGAACTTCTGGTGCATTAAAAAAGTCATGTTTCCTTAACCAGAAAGGAATGAACCACTACTTAGTTGAGTAAATTGGGAACCATTAAAACGAGGTAAAGCAGATTACATTGCAAAGAATGATGCTCATGCAGCTGAACACTGGTATCGCTCACAGCACTATACATTTAGGTGAATTAACAAGCTAGGGTAATCTGAGAGAAATGTATACCAGAAACAAACAGGAAGTGACTGCTGGGACTTGGCACTGTCAAATGTCACCATATGGAAAAGGTTAGAAACTTTTTGAAGGCTCAGTTCCTAAATGGCTGGTGTTATCCTCTAAGGCAAACGAAACCACAGTGGGGAACTTAATTAATTTACTTTTATTACTCCGTAATTATTTAAGGTCTCTCAAAAAATATATTAGTAACTCAGATAAGAAAATTCAAGTAACAACTCTTGCCATTTAACTAAACACCACCATATCATCTCCACTAATCATAACACAGTAATGCTTCTGAACACCTTCCATGCTACAGCAATTTCATTACTAACAAAAACCACTGGGGGTGAAGGAGAGGAAGAAAGCTTTGTCCCACAGACCTTACAAGCATTCACAGACCTTCTTGCATTTCCTGATTTATACTTTCTGCTCCAGAATGTCTGCTTCATCCAAAAATAAACACAGGGCAGATACCCAATGTAGATTTGAGAGCAAAACGCCTGTCCAAGAGAGCTTTTGCATTAACTGGACATGAACCCATTAAAAAGGAAGCCAGGTCAGTGATAAAAGTGCTATTCTTCATATCTACTTTTTTACAGAGTACTCAAGACAAGAGTGGGAACTGTAACTGTCCTCATCTGACAACTCTACTTCCAAGTATCCAGGGATTATTTCATTTATTAATCTTGTCCTGATCCTTAAGGTGAGAAGAATTTAAAGAGGAAAAGTGTGAGCTCTAATTTGAAGCTTCCCTTCCCAACAGGTTCCTGCCATAAAGAAGTGAAACAAGGCTGTCTTTTTAAGGAATGTACTTTGCACTACAGTGATTAACTTTAAAGCAGCTAGAAGCCAGCTGATGACAGGCAGTTTTCAGGCTGTAGCCCCAAGAACTGAAGTCATCTGTTTAAGGAAGGCACTGACTCTGCCTGTCTTAACCAGCATCTTTAAAAATGAAGAAGCCAAGTTTAACACATGCATGGAGAACTTTCCATGACTTCAATCTCCAATATAAGCCTGTATCATCATATATATTGCTCGAAAACTGTCTGACTACAGTTTTCCAAAGTTCTCATAAACCAAAATGTACATTCTTAAAATGTTTTGGGTGTTTTTTTGTTTTTGTACCAAGACACTTTTGATGTACTAAATATTCAGGTCTCTCAAAATGGGGGGGAAAGATGAGTAAACATTACAAAACCAAGAATTGTTTCCATTAGGGATTTGGGCTCAAAACTGCTCAAACTTCACAGGGTACCTGTCACCAATTCATTAACTAGCATTTCCTCCATGGAACACATACAAACGCCACAGAAGCAAAAGCTTCCAGGATGAGGTTTAAAGACACTGGCTTTAATCTCTCAAAAATCCTAATCAGTTTTCATCCTGACTCCCCTAAAAGTACCTACTGCTACAATGTCACTCTACAGTCAAGTATGGGGCTTTAGTAAACAGCTCCTAGTGACAAACAACACGTTGTCCCAAAGCATAGCTTAGTCCTTTACACCACAATTTGTTCTCTCCTCCTCGAGTTGGCACACACCAACATATGTTGATCTTCAAGTTTTCTGTTTGGGGTAATTAACAATGGCCACATTTTGATACAGACATGCCTTTAAAGTACTCTAAAACTGTAAGGACTAGATATGCATAAACTAAACCTACATCCATAACAGAAGTTACAATGATGTCCAGCCACATCACCAATCCGTTTCTCTTAGCAACTGACTGTAAAAGTCATTTCAAAGTAAAATCAAGTGAAATCAAGTAAGCAGCTTGCCAAGGAAGTTGCTATCCAACATGGGCAAGCTATAGCAAAACTGGACAACAGTCTTCTAAATAGAACTGTGAGCCTATCATTAGCATATCACAAACAAGCAATAAGCTTTGGTCTAATTACATCTGCCAATACAGTGTTCTTGGTTTCCGTATTCT